>VZTU01019430.1:0-170900 GCA_013400835.1 Zapornia atra | reverse complement strand
GGGTGACTGATGCCAGTGGCAGGATGAGCCATCCTTCCGCAAATCTGCTTTCTGAAGTGAAAGCCTGTCTGATTTAAAACCTGCAATTCACCAAGGGAATGAACACATGGGTCACTCTCAGGGGCTCCAAAGCACTCCAATGCAGTGGAAGTTGTGTGGTCTTTACTGATGGAATCAATGAAAGGTGCTACCAGAGCCTTTAAAACTGTCTTGTAGGTGATGGCAGCTGCCATTGAGACTGCAAACATTGAGGAGCAGCTTCCCAATGAGAGAAAAACTGTGACCTGGGAGCTCCGAAAAGGTAAGCCTGAAATATTAGGACAAAGTAAAGCTTGTAGAGAGTAATAAAATTTACACTCTGATGAAATGCACTTCAAACTCTTTGGTAATGCATGGGAAATGCCTCTGGTTGCTGTGTTACGTTATTTCCATGTAGATGTGACTGCCTAGGTGCAAGAATAATGAATACTATAAAAACCCCCCATTTTTTCTTTTAAAAAAAACCCCAACAACCCCAAGCTGTGGCTTTTCAGCATACCGATTTTTAAAACATACCAACAAGTGAATGTGGCAAAACAAGATTGCTGGGTCCTTTGTCCTAGTTTAAAGAGTTACTTGCCAACAAGTCTGTGGGAAGATCCTGACTTGGGCTTGCACCGCAGTACTAGCCCATGGCTGATGTTCCCAGGTGTCTGAAACCTGAAGTAGTTGTGGTGATGTTCCATTGGTCAGAAGTCGTATGCATTACAAATAGATTAGCAGCCAGTGCATTTGTATACCTGAGTTATGGCATGCTAAGCTTTGAATTGTTCCTGATTAATTCCGAAGTCTCTCTGTTGGCTGTAGAATGCTTGCTGAAGAACATCCCAAATGTTCGTGATAGCGAGTCTGAGGAAAGTGAATTCTCTGATGCCTCTCATAATGAAAATGACTTGGTCTATGCACACCCTGACTGGGAACAGTTGGATGATGAAGTCTACAGTATGCCTGAGGCTGTAACCTCTCCCGAGCTTCAAACTGCTGCTGTGTACGGAGTGGAGGACTGGGACAAAGAATTAGAGGACTCTGAATGTAACCCCTATGGTGAGTACAAGTTCACTTGTGCTTCATGTTTGACTTTTGGATAATACGTGATTGGAAGCAGCTTTGCAGGACATCATGTTTAAATTACTCTGTTCTATTTTGGGAAGCAATTTTTGTTGTTGACCTCATGGATTTATAATGCATAATTTTGTTGTCAACTACATGATTTAAAGGCAGTGTTGCGAAGGTCACATGAAACTCGTGCTTGAGCACTCGAAGTCTTAGGGAGTGGAACGGTAAGGAGAGGAATTGAATGTGTGGCTTGAGTTTCGCTGGCAGAGTTACGCTGGAAAGGTACACGGAGTGCAGAAATGTAACATTCTTTGTGTAAATGGAGTTTCTCCTTTCCTCCAAGAAAATTCATCCAGACTGTACACCACAGTGTCCCTCTAGAGCATGGAGTTCTTTGGAGGGGAGCAGAGCAAGTGCTGGGTCTACCTGTTGAGTATGGTTTGTTGTTGCTTTTGTTCTAGGAGGGTTTTGTTTGTTTTCTGGGCTTTTTTGTTTGGTTTGTTTTTTTTGAAGCCTGATTCCCCTGAAGTGGTTGTGTGTGTGATGGGACCCAAGGACACAGGTGGCAGTGGGTAGAAGCGGATTCATCTGCATCTTTGGAGTCATATTAGTCCTTCAGTTTGTTTTATGGTGACTCGTGTTGAACTGAGTCTGTCTTCCGTTTGCTAGGCTGTATGTTAGGGCAGAACAAGCAGAGTGAGTTCAGCCAGCAGTGGTAACCTGCTGTGTCTTTGTTGAAGCAGAATAGTATCATTTCCATTTTCTTCTCATTACTGTGTATCCTTTGCAATTAATACAAATGCTCCTTCCTTTGCTTAGGAATTAAAATAAGCTGAGAATTGATAATTCCATACATGGCTGTGGGGAAGTTTTTGCAACCTTCCTATAAAATAATTCTGATTTTAAAATGGAAATACAGTAGTGTTTTTTTCACACTGGGTAATCTGAGAAAAAGACTAGGGTTTTTTGGTTTCCTTCTCTTCCATCCTGGGCTTTTCTTTTAATTTCTCATCTGGTCAAATTTAGGGAATGTTTTGAATTTTTTCTTACTGAACTATCATGAGTTCTTTTCCTTTATTTTATTATATCATACCTATTTGGAGCTTACGCTCTTCCCAAACTTAGTTGAAGGGAGCAGTGGTTGTGGGGCTTGGGTGCTTGTAAGGGATACTGAGTACAAGTGTCTGAGCAGTTGGAATAAAGAACCCAACCCATGCTGGGTCTGTCATGTTGCGGCTTAGCAAACATTTTAAAATGGTTTTTAGACGTGTGAGTGTACTGTGTCGGGTCCTCTGGTGCCCCATACTCTGGGCCTTTCATTTCCTCAGCCCTTTCAGCGTCTGCTTGCTAGAAATCTTTGGCTTCTTTTAAAGGATTTTGCCCTATTTTTGATAAGTAACTGGCTTACTGGGCTTTACTGTAGTGGAAATGCTGGGGAGAGCTTGCTTTTAGAGGACCCCACCTTCCATTCTGTCCAGACCCACTTCTTAATGGGTTTCGAGGGCTCCTAATTGGGATGTGGTTATGGAAACAGTAGGAAGGGGGAGGGGAAATAAAAGTAATGGTTTCACAAGCCTCTTATGTGTGGAGCAAATGTAGAAGAAACACGTGCCTCGTAAGAGCTGGTGTTAGATGTTCTAAATCCAGGTACAGTGTTAACTTTCTGTGAAGCTGTTCTGTCTCTGGAGCAAGAACCTTCCTTAAAATGAAGACATTGCTACATTCAGCTCTCTGCTTGGTTCAGAAGCCAAATCCATGAGTGCTGGCATCTTAGATTGCAATACGTAACTGGAAGGTGCTGTAGACATGCACAATACTCTGCTACACTATGCCACTAGCTTTTGAAGTACCTCCTATGGTTTAAATCTTTTCTTTGATCTTCTTTAGATGCTGATGATTTCCACTGTGGAAGCTTTGAGGAAAATAATCTTTTGACCTCATACTCATGGCAAGAGGATTCGTTTTACAACCCAGGCTGTCACCATGCAGCTTGCCTTGCTTTTACCGCACCAGTTAGAATGACTGAGACTGGCCAATTTGATGATGCTGATGAATGAGGCTGACCCTGGTCAGAACTAAGTTTGGTTTCAGAGTTGGACTATGTTCTTCACAGATTGAGTCATGTCAAGGCCTTGGCTTGCTTGCAGAGCTCTGTGCAAGACCAGGAATGCTGCACCATCTCCGAAGTTGTGCTTAGACTGCTTCTGAGCTGTTTATAAATGGACACACTTGACTTCTGGGAGTGTAGGTGCTAGCTGCAAGGAGTCAATGCATTTCTGGACGTTTTGTTCATATTCTGTAGATGTGTATTGTTTGTTTCAGAGGAAGTTGCTAATCTCTACACTTTGGCTTGTTTGCCAGGCTTTGCCAGTTTTGACATGCTGATCCCTCTGTGTCAATGTAACTTGTAGTTTTCTTTCTTTTTAATTTGATGCTGTCAAATTGGTTTGGATAGCTTTAAAACCTCTTCCTCCTGTTGTATAGCAGTTCATTATTCTGTATCTAATACTGGTGTTGGACAAAATCAGCCATGACACATACAGAACGAACTGTTCTGGCTTTATTTTTATGTGCTTCAGTATGAGGAGTTATATACCTGTGATAAACCTGTTTGAAATACATGCACAGTAGGGCCTGCTGCACACAATGGGAGTGCTGCGTGCTCAAGCCTGCCTCCCAGCAACAGTTTCTCCTCATTAGACCTTCTTGCTTATGGGCACAACATCCTCCAGTCCCACAGTCGTAAGGTTCTCGTGTGACATCAGACATACAGTGGTGAAGAAAATAACTCTGCTTATATAGTGTCTTGCAGCATATAATCTGCGTGTCCTGAAAATAAGGTTCTGGGTACTGCTGGTGTGTTTGTCTTGTCTTGAAGATGAGAGCACAAAATAACTCTGCAGAGTCTCTCAAGAGAATGGCTGGAACTCCAAATACGTGCTTGCCTTTCCTTTGCAGTCACTTGAGGAACAATAATCACCTTCTAGTGTTCATGTTTCATTAGTCACTTAGCTGAACCTACATTAGTCACTTAGAGAACCTTTCAAGGGCTTTGTTTTGACCCTGCCTGCACCTGGAGCACAGTGCCCACGCTGGTTTATCCTCAAGTGAGGAGTTAGCAGTTACCACTGGCAGGCTTTATTTTTTTAAATCATCCATTGTGTAAGGCTGAAATAATTTCTGTGTTAGTTTGGTAGGAGGAAGCGATGACACACTGATATTTATTTACCTCTTCCTTGAGAGCAGAGAAGAACAAGAGCTCTGAAGAGTCTCCTGGACCTTGCAGTTCCTGGTTCTTAGTACCTTGCAAGCAGTTGGAGTAGAGTACCAGCCTGGGGGTAAGGTGGTGAGAAAAAGGGCCTGTTCTTTTATTCCTGGAAAATAGAGCGATCTAGGGATTAATATTTCCACCAAAACTTGCTCTGGCATGCTTCCAGAATGCAGCCATGCAGCAGAAGGCACTGCCTAACCAACGGCTTCGCTGGCACAGCAAGGATGTCCTCGCTGTACTCTGTGGTGCTGGGCTGGTCTCCACTCTGTGGAGCGCTGTGTACCAAAGAGTGCTGCTCCTTGGCTCTGCCTTTCTCAGAGCACACGCTTGGATGAGGGCTGATTGTGCCCCGCTTCTCAGGTTTGGGTGTCTTGGGGCTTTTGAGAAAACAGGAATGAAACTGTGAGCAAAATTGGAACTGATTCATCCCCTGGAGCGAGGCTGTTGTGTTTGTTAATGCAGTATTAATAAATATTAAATGGAGCACAGGTGACTGTTGAAGTACCGATACACCAGTAAACTGTGCAAATTCTGAACCCCCCGATCATTCCGTGTGCATGTGTGTCTCTCTGGGCTGCAGCAGTACACAGCTGGACACTACCCTGCAGAGGGCAGCAGAAAATTGTCTGCTCCATTAGTGAGTCTTCATCTGTCACCTGCTCACCCGCAGTGCCGGATCCCCACCTGGGTCCCTAACGTCGATAGCAGTTTACATCTGTGCTCTGCACTGCCCAGTTGTTCCCAGTGGGACTGATTCATGGCCCTGATTAGTTTTTAATTTTTTAAAATTTCACTCTGAAGTTACACTTACTGGGCTGAAAAATTTCTCCCATGGGTGAGGAAAGGACATCACCTGACTTTGGAGCTTAATAGATTTATTTCTCTTTTGCTATGCTTGTGGGAGATGTCCTGCTGTATTTAATACAGATAAAACTAACAGAGTTTAATAGAAAACTGCAAACCTGCCTTTTTTTTTTTAAGAATTGTTTGAAAAGGATAACCCAAAAGTCTTCATAACAGAGTGATTTTCTTCCTGATGGTTCCAAAATTCCATCAATTCCAAAGTCTTCAAGCCATTTTCTATGCTCTCTATAAATGAGGTTTGTTATTTCAGCCTGTGGCTTTAATTACAGCCAGCCCTGTCTGCCTCTGCTGTCTTGTTACTCCAGGAGAAGTTGTCATGAATGGCTGCCTCCTAAGCTGTTTGTACCCTCAGTGATTGTAAACTTCAGAGCTGTGTTTTCAGTTTCCCTGTACAGTTAAAGCTGACACCCCCCTGGGCCTTGGGAAGAAGCGCATCAGAATTTTGCAGCAGGGATGCATTGGGCTCTCTCGGTACATGTTGACAAATGGAACTTGGCCGTGTGTGTTAGAGCTCTACACTAAGCCCCTTCCCTATCTGAATACTCTCAAACTCCAGTGGGATTAGAAAACCAGATGCAGATTTCCCAGCAAACACCCCCCTGGAAGGATCTGAAAGCAAGCTCACGGGTTCTGGTGTTTCTGCATTACAGAGTGTTTCAGATTCCATTGTGAATCTTGCACTGAGCCTGGTTTGTGTTGACACGAGCGTGTCATTCTAGGCAAGAACACATTGCAATTAAAAACAACATAAGGTAACACCTGAGCCAGCAATTCAAGCTAAAAGCATCAACTCTTCAGCTTGCTCAAATTGTTGGAGGGAAAACTGTCCCATTACAGGACCAAGCTCATAAATATTTTACAAGAAACATACTAGTAGTACACAAATCAGCTGGAAAACTTATCAGAAGTTTCAAAAGATCTCTCAGTTCAACGTGCATACATCTCTAAAGATTCCCCCTTCGGTGCCTGCGGTATGAGACACCGCTCCCAGCACAGAGGCTCTGCTGCAGGTTGACGTGCTTGCTGGCTCTGTGGTGTGGCATAGCACGGTGACTCCAGAGGAGATGTGGGTACAATTCTGAAGATGCCCTTACTTCTCCTCTCCTTTCTCTGTTTTGCAGGTAGAGATAATGATACCAACCTATTCATTAAATACTCCAGGTTCAGGGAATTCTGTCTAAATAGTAAGGTGTTAAAAAACAACACAGTATTGCGTTTTCTTTGAACAGGCCAGCAGAGAAACAAAAGCTTGCTTTGGGTGCATCTGTTGTTTCCTTTGAGACCTACAGGGAATGATTTGCAAGAGGAAATAATTGAAGGAAATGTGTTCATATTTCCTGTTGATAAGGTACAGCCTTTAATTCATACATCAGATTGAGATAGTGGTTTCTTGCTCTTACGTAATGACCAAGTCCAGCCCATTTTAGTGTCTTTTAAAGATGCTGCTGCTTGACTTGCTTTGTCCCATCTTTTAACTAGTGTGCTTCTTGCTCTTAAGCTGAGAAAACACCTCTGCTGTTGAGAGGACTGTAAATAATTTCACAGAGTAGAGGAAAAATGCTGATGGCAGCAGCTCATCCTGACCATCTGCTGCTTCCAAGGACACCAGTGTAAATCCCATGGTGACAAAGGTCATTTTGTGAAGCCAGTGGGTAAACCTGCAGGCATAGGGGAGGAATGTGTGGTACTCACCCTCTGTGGTTCTGTATTGCAAACGCAGGCATCGGAAGCTTGAGTATTAGAGGATAAAACTGTGGTGTAGTTGTTAGTCCTGGGAGTACCAGCTGCTCATAGCAGAGCTTCCTAGCTTGGCAGAAGAAACTCCAACCTATTAAAAAACCTGCAAAGGCCACAACCCTAATAATTAGCTGTAGTGTTGGAAACAGCTTTCTTTGAGAGTTTGGAATAGATCCTCAGCTGGTATAAAGTGTTGCAGCTCCTTACCCAAGCAGAGGCTCTGTCCCTTTATATCCCCCTAGACAATGTCTCTGTCATCTCTGAGCTAGAGCTCACGGTCAGTGTTTCGTTAGTGCCTTAGAGTTTAGTTGTTAATATAATAGGCTTTTTTTACACTCATTACAACTCCACTGACCTTCACAGTGGAAAAGCCAGGAATGTGGCTCAATATCTGTATTTGGTTCTTTGCCGGTTGTTTTCCATTTGTTTGGAGGTTGGTGGGTTGCTTGTTGTTTTCCCCTAGCTGAGAATAGCAAATTTTACTGAAATCAGCCCAGTAAAGTTAACTTCTTAAAATGCAGCAAATCTGGCCTGAATTACTTTAATCAGATGTTTTTTGATCTGCCTGCAACTTCTGCATGTAGACCTGGAAAATCTTTCCATTATATGATGCAGAAATGTAAGACTGCGTTGTATACATATGTTGTTTGTATTCCTGTATGAGCCTGGGGTCTCATATTGATTTATTACCCTTGAAGGGAAATACCAGTTAATTCTGCTCAGTCCTCTCTGAGCTATCAGTCCGTAGTAACATTACATTGAGCAGCATACTTTCTGTGAGACCTGAGTACTGGAGAACGCAGGTTCTCACCACGTGCTTTGCAGGTTTAATCAGTGTGGCTATTGAGGACTCTTGTTCCAACATTAAACTACTTACTTAGTATTTCTATCTTTTCCTTGGGAATACTCCATAACTTCAGTGTCTGCACTGAGGACTTCTTTTAGTTACTGAACAAATGCTAGAAAGTATTTAGTCTTTTAATTACTTGATTAATGATAAAGTGGTATCATTTAACCTGCAGTCTTTGTCCAGACACCTTACAGGTTTGTGAGTAAATGTGCAACATGAGAATATCAAACTGTCTGGCTGCGGCTGGCTGGGAATTAGGTAACTCCATCTCCTCTGCAACAGATTGATTAAACGGGACCTGGACCCCAGAGCAGGGAGCCACCACGGCTTTTTATGTCATCAGAGTTCCAGGTAGTAGGGAAAAGTTTTTTAACTGAGTTCAGTTGCTGGTGACAGTAGTGTGGTAGAACTTGGAAGATCAAGGCCAGGGGAACAGCTGATAGTTCAACAAAAGCACAGGGAGTAAATCGAAGTAGTGTGCTGGAGGCTGTGCTCTTAACTTTAGGGGAGTGGTGAGAGGTTGGGACCTTGTCCAGCACTAGGTCTGAGCTGGGTTCTGACCCCGGGTGGGCAGCCACAGAAAGCCAGGGCAGCTGGACACCAGTTCCTACTGAGGTGTTTGGCACAATGACTGCTGAGCTGGTGATGTCCCAGGTGGGTTCTCTGCGAGGGACGGGGGCTGAGCTGGGGCCAGGAAAGAAACATGGTACGTGTTTGGTCTGGGGTTGATATACCCTTAAGTGGACATATTAGAAAATTTAGGAACTACATCTGCTCCAAAATAGCATCTTTTGTGAAAATAAAGTATCTGTAGAGAAGGACACCAAGGAGCACACAGATCTTATGCTGTGCAGATCTGTTAGATTCTTCTGCTTGATTCCAGTTGCTATATTTACGGCATTTTACAAGAATATACTGGGTGTGATTAAAAAACCCCATCTGATACTGTATTGCAATTTAGAACCCCTCTTACAGCTCCCTTAGGGAGAAGGGGAAGAGTATAGGGGGAAATTAATATAGCTGCTATTTTAAACTGATTTAATGGCTACGTGTCATAGATAGGGATCACTTTGGTCATGTAGCATATCCTCCAGCATACAGCCAAGGAATTCTTGTGGCAGAGAAATGCTTCTTCCATATTGCTTTAACACGCCTTCTAAGCTCTTACTTCACAGATTAAATTAAAGCTACAAATGCAGGTTTAATAATTAAGTGTAGACACATGAGATGATGTACAAAAACTTATGTGGACCACTGATCCTCTGGATCAAGCCCTTGTCCCTGTGTGCAAGCCATGTGAGGCAACTGCTCTGGTACAGAATCCCAGCTGCTGCGTTCTTGGTGCAGGAGAAGGACACATAGGGGAAGCTTGCAAATGTTGTTTCAGCTCCAGCTAGCTCATTGTAGCACAACCTGAAGCGGGACATATGGTAATCTGAAATGAATCCACAAAGGGAAATAGCCAAAGTGGCAATTCAGAAACCATCATAATTTTGTCTGCAGTCACTACTGGTTTTGCTGGAATATCACACAAATCCTGTTCTCAGTGTTATCTTTAGCAGGACCTTCAGTTCCATATTCTTCAATCAGGCTGTTATCTTCCTGGTAGAAACACCTTTTACTTATTGTTTTAGTTAGTTCTAGCTTCTCTGCATCATTCGTACTTGATTTGTTTGATTTGGCTTCTAACTCTACAGCTGTAGTTGGCTGTAAGTCGGGTCATTCCAGTGGGGTTGGTCAGATGTCGTAGATAAAGCCACTTAGATAAATGTTTCTCAGGCTGAGACTGCCTGTCTAGATAAGACCTACATTTAGTTCTATTACCTGCACTTGTGTTAATAGGTGGATTAGATTTAATTTGGTCTTTAGGAGAGAAACGGGCAAACTGTTCTTCAGACAGACCTGGGATTTGGCTTGAGATCAGGCTTTCTGCTGTGGGCTGTAAAGGGTATTGTAGCCCTGTAGGAACACTTTGCGTGTCTGGTTTCTGCCTGCAGTTTTGAGCACTAATCTTAATGACTGTGCTTCTAATTATGCGTGGCGGTAAATTCTCAGACCAGCGAACGGAGAGTTTCATCCTCTGTCCCATTAACTGCAGCAGGGTTTCTGTTGTGCAAAGGAGTGACTGCTGAAACCAGCACCGACAGCCCTAAGCAGGTACGCTGGCTTCCACCCCTGCTCGAGGAGCTGGAACTCTGACCAGAGGATCTTTCCACTTCTGAAATCAGCCACATCTTTGTCCCTTGCAGGCTATGTTACAGCCATTTACTGAAACAGGGGTAGATGTGGAGGTGTTGCCAGCAGCCTGGCTTTTGGTATTATCAGACTGGGGAAATTGGTAACACCCAGCCTTTGTGATGCTGCCTGCCTGCAAACAAAAGGGCCAAGTTCAGTGTCCTGCTAATGGGCTTAACTGTTCCATGACTGAGACTCAGGGACTTGGGAAACAACCCCTTTTGCTACATACATTTTCAAGTATGGTTTAGTTCTTCCCATCCAGCCTACCTTGGTACTGGGTATTGTTGAGCGTTCATGCTAACTTCTACAATTCAGTCCTCAGGGCTTGGCAGTAGAATAAGGTTTTTACTGGTTTCAGGGCTTATTTCTATAGCTTGTTCCACTTTGAATTTTCCATGTTGGAAGGATTATTTCCCATTTTTGTACCTAGTGGCAGCCTCTGCCTGGGGCTAAATTTGGGCTTTGTTTCCACCTGTAGTGCTAAGACCCAGCAGTGCAAAATCAGAAGTATGTTCTGTTTGGCAGCGTCTGCCCTGTGTGCCAGCTCCAGCACTGTACTGAGCGTGGATGGAGGCTGCAATGAGGTAACATAGGGGAGAACAGAGCGAGTATTTGTACAAATAGAGCATGCCTCAAGGTTCACTTGGTTACTTCCTCTTTGATTAATTGAAGCCTCACCTAATTGATCTAAGAGCTTTCTCTTCTCTAGCTTAGGGTGCCTTGTACCCTTTCTTGCTGTACTTGCTGCGGTACCTTAGGCGTGACACTGATGTGAGAGGGATATTTATTTTTAGTGCTCCTTCCCATGATTAATCCATGCAGGTTCTGTTTGGCCGTTCAATGCCATTTTAATGATGTAGGCAACAGCTGTTTTCTCCATGTCTTATCAAATAGCCT
The DNA here is from genome assembly GCA_013400835.1 of Zapornia atra. Taxonomy (NCBI): domain Eukaryota; kingdom Metazoa; phylum Chordata; class Aves; order Gruiformes; family Rallidae; genus Zapornia; species Zapornia atra. The sequence goes on along the minus strand of VZTU01019430.1, from coordinate 159,948 downwards.
TCATGTTCTAATAATAACAATGCAGTTTCTTTATTCTCAGCTATTACAGATTTCTACCCAGGGGATCCCATTGTATCTCTTCATGGGGGCTGCAATCTAGGAATAGGTACTTGTGGCTAGATATATAGATTCTTTGCTTTTAAAAAAGATATATGATTGAGGATTTAGCATTCATTTTACCTTGATTCTGTCATTACCTCTAGGATGACATTTAGGGCTATTTTCTTTTTTTAACAGCTCAGTAGTTTTAACTATCTTCTTGTTTCTTTGGTAAAGTGACAAGTATACCAATGTGCTTTGCTGTCAGGGGCTGTAGGGATAATTTAATTAGACTAATTCATCTTTTCATTAACACTTGTGTCGACGGTGTTTTAATGCTACTGGTTAGAGATTCTTACTTTGTGATTTATTTTTTTTTCCCTACATATTTTCTCTCATCCTTTTGGCTGCTGATCCTGTAGCTTTGGTCTAATTTTGCTTGAGGTCTCTGATATTAGCTGGCAAAATACAACTCAACATCTGCACCGCTGTTAAATGTTGGGTGTTTTTTCTGTTCAGCGAGACTGTGTGGGATTTAACTCGTCCTTCAGGTGTCCATAGAGGCCATGCTGAGTGAGGGGACGTGACATCAATGTGTACCAGACCTCTCATCTCCATGGTGCCACCCAGTAGGGTAGCATGAACTAATACTTTACTAGAAAAAAATTCCTATGAATCATGGCAGTGTTGGCGTACCAGGAGTGTGATAACGTGACATATCCCAAATTCCTTCTGACTTCATATTTTCACTGCTGATATTTTTAACTATGGGCTTTTAAATCATTACACACTTAAGCCTGACAGAGATGTGTTTTTCAGTGGAGAGTCTGTCATGTTTAATTGTCATCATTATCTTGAGAAAGTTCTGGATTTGTGAAATAGTTGCTTGTTTTCAAGCTTTTTACGGTCTGCAGTATATAACAGGAATGCAGTTTATTCCTAGGCATGGAAACTTATTCTACTACTTGAAGCGCTTCATCAAATTAACTAGAAATAAATAGCATGTTTTTTCTTGCTTAGCAGTCTTATCTTCAGCAGTGAATTTCAGAAAGCCTTTTGCAGGTGGATTTTGTTCTGGTATAATATGCTGCCATAGCTCAGGGCCAGCTTTATTCATTAATCTTCTATCCATACAGCTACATACTTTTAAAATAACTTCAATATTGAACAGGATTTGGAAGACAAAGTATTTCAACTACTCTTAACTTATGAGTAAGTCACCACAGAATGCTGCTTGTTCTGTCTTCTGAAAAAGAAAATGAACATTTGCAAACACTTCACTTGATTTAAAAAAAAAAAAAAAGTTGCCAAGGACAATAACAGCAGAAGTAGAAACCACTTAGCAAATTTTCTTTGTCAAGGCTGATATGAAAATTATATTTGGAAGGTAGCTATGTTATAAAGCGCTTCAGAGGCCACTGCTAGTAAACATGAATAGCTTCATATATTGAAAAGCTTGGGTCTGCTGGAAGAAAATGCCTTGAATGCCAGTCTGTGATTTGCCAAATTAAATATCTATTAAAATTTATGATGAAAATTACAATGTTGCTATAGTTACCAAAGCTTCCGTAGCTCCAGGACTGCAGTGCAATTCACTTCAAAGAAGAATCCCTTTTTCCCCATTCTTTCAATATAATCAAATAGAACTTTCAAAAGCGCTTTTAATTTGTGTGAATTAGTTGGTGGAACTTGTTGCCATGAGGAATCAGGAAAGGCAGAAATATAACTGTTCCCAAAACATGTGCTTTTATTTCACAACATATTTGAATTGAATCTCATTAAATCCTACTTTTCAGCTCTGTACTGTAGGGCAGAGGTGACTGTTCCTCAGCTTGCAGAGATCCCCTCAAGTAAAGCTCTTACAGACACTGCCCTGGGCCTGCTGCCATGGTCACACGCCTGTTTGTGGCGTATACCACTTGTTCTTGAAACTGGTCTGTGCTTCTGAACACTGCTGCTCTAGAGTATGCCTGACTAGGGAGTGGGGAGGTTAAAGAGTAACAACCTCTGTGGGCAAGATGTGCCATTCCTGTGCCATGAGAGCTCACGTCCTCTGATGGTGCTGCCATTGTTGTCACCGTGGCCAGTTGCTGCAGAGTGTGTGTGTTTGTGATGTGGAGGGATGAACAGAACCCCTGTGGTGAGATCCTGTTAGAGCTCAGTAAATGGTGACATTAGCAACGCTGTAAAACCAACACCAAGCGAAACAGAGGAAGTAAAACCAAAGGATTTTGCTCTGTCATCCTGGTGCCTGGCCTGCACCAACAGCACATCTGCCCAGCAAAAGTCAAAGATCAGGTGCTTCTGACACTGCTCACTTCTGTCAGAGATTCCTCCCTTTATATGGAGCAGAAAGGAGTGTGTTTAGGCATTTGCCATCATGTCCCTTGGGGTGGGACATGACTCTTCTTGCGGCCATACATTTTCTACATATTATCAAATCTTTTTTTATCTAATGTGGAGCTTGTGCTTATGGTTTAAAACTATTTTTAACATGTATGTTTGTGTCTCTATAAATAACTAATGGATGGAAAGTATTTGGTGAATTAAGTCTGTTTGCTTTACAGCCGTGAAGCTCTGTCCTTCAGGAAAACAACCTGACAAGACACATGAAAGCTTTCAGTTGTTAGCTGTGAGGGGGTGCATCTGGCCAGGCTGTGGCATTCCTGGTAACACCATTCGCTACTCCATTACTTGCTGCCCTGTATGCAATGCCTTCCAGGCTGCTCCTCCACAGCAGGTACCACTTGTGCAGGGTTCATCACTGGTTTGTGCAAGTGAAGATGAAGAACAAGTCATGAAGTAATACCGACTGCAACTTTTGCTGCAGCTTGGACATGTGTAAAAAATCTCCTACTGCTTATAGGAAACTACTTGTTTATTTCAGGTGAAATATAAGGGTGGTTACTCACCTTACTGAGGTTTATGAAACCTCATTGAATGAAAGAGGTTTCTTTTAAACCTTTGATGTCCTTAGGTCCATCTGCTCTGTAAGAGCCTTTATCCACTCTTCGTGTGCTCTTGAGTTGGATTAAGAACAATATAATTTTGTACGCAGAGAAGAAAGGGATTAAAATTTGAAATTGCCACAGTATCCATATCTTTTCATATTAAAAATCCCAGGGAACTGGTTATTTAAATCCTACAAACAGCTGAAAGCCCTCAGAGTGCTGCAGCGTGCAGTCAAGATAGTTCTTTGTGGAAACAAAATGATCCCTGCGCGTACCTTTACGAGTACATAGTTGGGTGCATCCAGGGTGTGTTTCTGACAGCTGCTGCACCAGTCTTGGTGCATTTCAAAGTTCAATTTTCTGGTATTTTTGTGTCTGCTGCCTGAACACATTCTGGGGATTGGAAACATCATGTGGTTTGAATAAATAAAAGCACCAAATTGCCTGGGGTGCATCTGTGCCCCCTTGCTGTGCAGGTTGGCTGCTTCTCTCCATCAGCCTGACAATTTCAATCAGGTTTTTAATGGACTCCTGGGGCTTCTGTTCCAGCAGAGTCTGGCACCAATGTCCCCAAGTCCATAGCAATGACCAGCTTTATTTGAGCTTCTGATTGTACTGAAATGTAGTGACAGGTAGGAGAGAAAGAGACTGGCCAGATGAGTGCTGAAATAGCAGGAAAGTGCTATATTTAGGAAGAAAATCATAACTTGTGTTTTATCAAATCAGGAAGTGGAAAGTATAGACCAACAATAGATCAGACTGCTTCGTAAGCTCTTCCAGATTTTGACAGATTGACAGTTTTAATTAAGAGTGTTTTGGTTAATTCCCTTTGCCTTTCTACCTGAGAGTGTTGGCAGGCCTCGGCAGGTTCAGGCCGCAGTCCCGTGGGGTTGGTTTGAAATGGGATTGTTGGTCATAAAAAAAAAAACCAAAGTAAATATTATGAAGGCTTTCACTTTTCATTCCTGTTCAGGAAGTTTCCAAATCACCTCTTATGCTTACATACGTTTTATTTTCAATAGCTTCTTGTATTTCTAAGCCTTTTTATTATGAAGAGGTACCATAAAACCGTAACAGTTGCACCTTTGCAATGATTATGGGCTAATGATGTATTCTGAGTGCAAGAAGCCACTGTGGTTATCTCTCAGTGTTAGGTTTTTAACACCAGCTGGTTTTTTTAACAGTTGGTAAAGGCTGAAGGACCGTGATCTGATAATGAGAAAGGTATTTGGTGTCTGTCTCCAAGGAGCTGTGAGTATTATTCCTCCATACAGTAGGTGGAGACAAAGACCTAATGAATTTTATAATGTCTCATACTAATTTTATTGGCTATGCTAGGTCTCTTCTGATTTTTGTCATTATTAAATTCCTTTATAAAATAACAAATACAAGACAATGTTGTTCCAAAGGCTGTTAATTTATGTTTACTTTAAGCCCCATAATTCTTTTGCTGGCTACTATTGATTAATTGGTTCTTTCAAATACAAGGTCTGATTTGGAGATTGAGGAGGTATCTGCGAAACCTTTCTGTGCAAGTTCAGATCTGTCTTAGGCCCAAGAATTCAGGGGTCAAAGCACACCCAGGATTGACTTCAAGTTTGAACGTATCTAGAAATTCCCAGTGGTGTAGGAGTTGGATCTCTGTGTGGACTGGAAGGCTGAGGTGTGGTGTGGCTCTGTTTATAAAGTGCATTTGTATGTGTATGTATGTTTATATAAATCCTGTGTGTGTTTACAGGTAGAGGTTTGTGTGCTTACAGCATGTTTGGGGCACGCAATGTGCTGTTGGCATCCTGCCTCTGCCTAAATATAGCTGAAATGCTACGTTATTTGGAGCAGTGAGAACAAATGGGGTCTAATCTGTCAAGTGGGAGAGAGTTTTATTAGCTTCTCGAAAGGAAAATGTAGCTTGCAAGTTTCTCTGATACATTCATTGACTGTCTCGAGAAAGAAATAGGCAGTAGATAGGTATTTTTAACCTTCTCCTTGAGATCATTTACACTGGGCTGCTGAATGCTTCTTTGGGAGAGGAAGTCTCTCTGCCATGTGCATCATACCACGTGTACTGGAGCTGACTGGAATAGTCATGCCAGAGGTGGCTTTCCAGATGCATAACAGTGCAGGGTATGTTTCTCCTGCTCTGTTGGATGCAAAGCAGGTTGCCTTAGGAGGGATGGCTTTGTTGCATCTGTGCCTCATGCTGAGCTAAGGCTACAATTTGACATTAACATCTGTGATTTCAGCAGATCGTGGAACAATTCCCTCATTCCTTGATCTTGTATTGGTCTGTTGAAGTTTCTCTATTGACTCAGAAATGCAGAGTTCAGCTGGTGAGGTACAACATAGATGCAAGAATGCAAAGCCTGGTCTAACCCAGCAAGGAGAAAGGAGATGTGTCAGGGTAGATGAAATGACCTGACCTCAGAAGCCACTTAACCCTTTACAGAAGGATTTCTTGCCTTGTTTGCAGCTCCATGGGCTGCTTCAAAGCTTGAGAAGGATTGCTGTCAGACACCTTCCATCCCTCATGCCCCTGTGAGGGGAGAACATTTGCCGTCTTAAAAGGGATACTGAGAATTAAGTTAAAGCAGGAGAATTAGTTGATCTCTGATCAGTTCCTCATCCTGCCACGTAGCCTTGTGCATATAGGACATATCCTTTAATTTCTCTGGGCTCCCTTCACTGGAATACTGACAAAATCTCCATCTCATGCAGAGGAGTTGTGAGACCTGATTGTTACTTGTGGGCAATATACATTCTGCACAGTCAACGTGTATGTTATTTTTAAATACAGTTCAAAGGAAGAGGCAACAAGCAGAGTAGTTCTGTGAAATTATGACAACACAGGCTCTGGGGGTAACTGATGAAGATGTGCAGAGTTAAAGCCTGCCACAGTGTCGTGTCTGTTCTGGTGAGGTGAGTGTTTCTCAGGGCATCTATCTGAATAAATCAAAACACCCTCCAGTAAACATTAGTGGGAAGCTGAGAATGACATACAAGGGGGTGTGTGGATCTTGCCACTAGTGATGCACAGAGCCTGTCTTCCCAGCATTGCTCAAGGAGAGGCAAAGGTGGGTATTGGATTAGAAAGTCTGAACATCTCAATGCTGCTTTAACTCTCTAGGACAGAAGCAGCATTCAGCTTTTCAAACACAATGTGGTATTTTCCAGTTTTGACATAGTGAGATAATCACAAGGTTTGAAATCCCAACTTGGAGAATAACTTATGGTAGTGAACATGCAGTCAGACAACAGTCCCACTGCTTGGTACAAGTATTATTTTTACTGGTCCACTTAGAGTTACAGCTCTTGTATGCTTCTTTACTTTAAGAGTGTAAGTTAATTTATTACACAGATCTTAACATCTTAAACTTAGATCACTAGCAGACATAAACTATTCTATTCCTAAGGCTTATGGCACTAGTTGCTGTAAATCCAGCACAATGCATCTGCACCTAGGAATGCTGCCAGGGCTGGGAGCTCTGGAAGGACCAGGCTTTTGATGTATCTGTCTGAACTTTGCTAGATTGAGGAAATAGGATTTTGAAGAGCCCAGAGCCAAATGGGGTTGGTCAAACTGATGGCTCATTCTCTGGCTACATTTACTCTTTGACCACCAAATGCTAATTGAAAGATGTGCTCTCTAAATGAGCTTGTGTAAAAGAGCCCAGATGCTGTACTCTTCTCGGCTGTGGCAGCACAGAGGATGTTACATGAAGCCGGGATGTTTGTAGCTTTTGGATTGAAGATGTGAGACCACAGCTTCCTCCCCTCCTCTATGTACACCATCTGCTTGCTGAGGCTTCCCTTCTGAATTTCCTTGGCTCTCCAGGAGAATATATGGGGTCTATAACATATCTTTGCCTGGAACTGTGATCTGGCACTCCAAAGAGAACCTGTGAATGCTTCCGCTGTGTTACACACCAGGGAGGCTGGGGCTGAGGTGGCGAGGTGTGAATTTGGTTGCAGGCTAAGTGGAGTTGGCAGAATCCCTGTGGGCTCAGGTGCTCGTGGTTCCTCCAAACAGCTGTCAGGGCAGTCAAAGCATTGCCTGGGAACAAAACCTCTCCAACAGGTGAATTTTTAAAGGGGTGCTCAACTGTATTCTGGGCAAATCTGACTTCAAATCCATTGGTTTATTTAATCTATGTGGGGCAATGAGATGCTTCTCACCTGTTCTTTCATTCTGCCTGTTGTCTTTGTGCAAATGCAGTGCTTGGCCAGGCTGCTGAGACCACACATCAAGGTGTCAGTCTTGGAGTTTCGAATGCCTGTCTGCTGGAAGACAGACATTCACACGTTATTTAGCTGAACATGCAGCTTTTAAGTGTGTATGGCTTCCCAGGTCGGGCCAGTGACCCACAAAGGCAGTCTCACAAGTTCTTCATGGCTGGAGCCATTCACTTTCTTCTGCCTGGTGTGCTGGTCAGTGGACAGTGAGGAAGAGCAGTCTGTCACTGTTCGTAAGGGTCATACCTGGACCCAGTGAAGAAATCCTTAGCAATACCCTGGTTTAAATATGTGAAGTAAACCCAGTTAATTTCTCCCTCCACATCCAGACATAATAACACAAGATAAGAACTTCTTAAGTTCTGTGGGGTGTTTTTGATCTGTTCCTTACAGATGAAGGGAGCTTTTATAGTAAGTTTTCTGGAATGAAGCAAGTAATGGAAACCATGCTCTTTGCATGTACTTATTCATGCTTCTAAAATTAATTGCTTAAATCTTAATGGAAATTGCAACCAATGGAAAGTAAAGAAACAATAGATGAAATAACATTGTAGGATTTAATGGCATTCTTTTCTGTGGTGTTAAATATTTCATACAAAAATGTAGAAATGGATCAATACAAATGCCATCCAATGTATTGGTTTTCTGTATATGAATTTCCCTTATGTTCCCCTATAAATGCATGTACGTAATTTATACATTGTATTATTCATATTCTGTATCAATAGGAAGCATAATTGATCAGGAAGAAAAACCCCAGTAACTCAGTATATTTGGTTATCTTCTCACTTATTTAAAAACGCCCTTGGAAGTTGAAGGATAATTAATGGTGTGCTGTCATTTAGTTTCATTTTTAAGGATGGCATGTGGGTAATATCTGGTAGGCTTGAAAAATGAAGCTGCCATGGGCGCAAAATTTAAGTGCTAATGGTTGGGGCAGAGAGGTATGAGCAGCTGCTGAACACGGAGCTGAGGAACTGCGATGGCCAGAGCTTTTCATTCAGTGTATAGTTAAATGTGTGTGTTGGCTTACATGGAAAGGATGCAGGCTGCTCTGAAAGGAAGAATGAAGTGGCAAAAGTGGCTGGAGGGAAGCTTCTTTGAAAGTTATTTTGTGAGCCAGTAAGTAAGTGGGCAAATGTAGTGTTAACTTAGAAGGAAGCAAATTTCATTTGTGTGTGTTATTTTGTTCACAAAGAGCAAAATCCTGACAGATACTAAGGATTAAGTGTTTTTTGATAATATGTTCTTTTGTAGCTTCAACTTCAAGTTGTCTTGGGTTCTCTTCCCCAGATACGCACAGGATTTGGCTCTGTCTTTGACAGCCCTAGTTTTGCTCAAATTATTTATCAAACTGCTTTGTAATCTCTGACTCAAATGCACGTAATGTTTGCCTAAAAAATGTGTTTTGATAATGAAAGACCTTGCTTGAGGTCTCTGCTATTAAATCTTTGCTGAGGGGCAGGGAGAGGCTGTGAGTTTTTTGGCGAAGTTAATAAAATGTGTGGATTAGTGAAGTGCTGATTAGTGAGGTTCTATTGTAGACAGAAGCATTCCTGCCTTAGCTGAAGCCCAGATGGAAAGCTGCCCGCCTCAGACTGCGGAAGAGGGTTTATGTTGCTGGTTTGCTGTAGTTTGTTGCTGAGGTTGCAGCACAGTGAATCTTACTAATGTCTTGAAGTGTAATTAACTCTGTTGTTCGATGTAAATATTTGAATACTGCTCATTCAGTCTCTACAGGGGCCTGTTTAAACCAATTTTTGCCAAAGAGCTCAAAGGCCAGTAGGAATGTGTGTGCGTTAATAAACTTCTTTTTGTCCTGGCTTTGATCCAAAGCTTATAGAGGGCAAATGAGAAGATCTCATCCTATCTGATGTGTTTGCAGTAGAGCTCAGAGCGTTTGATCAAGGCTTCATTGTCCTGTCATTGTGCCTAGGGTTTGGTTTAGTTGAGCACAGGACATGGATGCAGCAGGCAAAAGGACCCAGAGTACTGGAAGGGCAGAGGGAGAAGATAAGGTTGATCATAAAAATAGGGGATTGTGTTATCCTCATGTGTTATGTGAAAATGATGGCTTTTTAAAGTTGGAGCACTTCTGTTTTATAGTTCTGGTTTGCTGCAATCATCATCTTATTGGGGGGTGACAAAAATGCGCTTTCTGCCCAAAGTGACATCTGCTTTTAAAAGAGAGAATCCCAGTTTCTGAGATTGGAAACACTTCGCTCACAAAAGGAGTGTGCTTCCTTTAGGAAATGTGTGATTGCTTCCAAGGCATTTCATCTTACATTCTTTGGCACCGGGCTCCCTAATATGCCTATTTTCATACTGTCTCCCCTTTCTAAAGACTCTGCTTGCTAAGGAACGTGAAACTGGCAGGGTAAGAAAGCAGCCATTCAGTAGCAGATTGTCAGCTTTCATGGGCCCAGGCTAAAACTCCCATAAGATGCACTGGCAGCGTTTCAGAATGAGAATATCTCTTCTGCCAAAGGGGATTCTTCTTTCTTTGTTGGCATTTTGAATTTTCACCAGCAATGCCTTACTATTTGTCCCTCATGAACTCCACTTCTGAGCAGCTCTCCCCAGTCCTGCAGCAGGTGGGGGCGAGCAGGGCTCTGTAGTGATTGCAGGACGGGAGAAGCTGCGCAGCCCAGCCAGTGCCGGGAACTCAGACTCACATTTTCATTATGTTCCTGGCTCGCTCTAGTAATGTTCCTGGTAATTCAGTTTAGCCTGTGTTAATTTTTACCTTCCTCTGAAATTCGCTGTAGTAGCAACACTTACTTCCCACGGACATTATCCATTTCATTCTCTGCTGTAAGTACCTTGAGATCTTTGGCTCTGAAACCACTGATTATTCCTGTTAATGGTATTATCCAGCTCAGGCTTCAGATCACTGGCAAAGCCACAGACAAAGGTAAGCAGCAATTGGAGATGTTGGTCTGTAGCTTTGAAACTGCTTATAAGTTAATGTTTTGTTTTCTAAAGATACATACTCTGTATCTGCAATGAAAGGACATCCTGAGATCAGAGAGGAGCACCCATCTAAATGCAGTCCAGTAACCATAGCTTTCCCTGAAGTAGAGCTCCAGGGAGAGCTGCCACCTTCAGCCTGGCTGCTGCAGCCTCTCAGAGTGATGTTCATCCTGGAGACGGGACCTTTTCCTTTCTCTTTGCACCAACACAAGTCAGAGGAGCCGGACAGGATGTGGGCAGAACAGCAGTAGCTGCAGGAAAGCAGCAGTGCAGCTTCACTCCCTCTTTAGAAATGCACTGCTCCGGTGTTAGAGCTGCGGGTCTTGGATCTTGCTGGTGGTGAGGACAGGCTGATGGTGTTTTCCTTATAGTCAGGCAGAGATTTAACCCCAGCAAACCACTGTGTCACTGACTTCTGAAAAGTATTTACCTGGAAACGCCCCGTGCAAAACTTATTAAGAAAAAAGCAGGTAGAAATGGAAAAAGTGTGTGTGTGAGACTTGTTTGGGGGTCTGTGTTTTTGGTTGGGTTTTTTGTGGGTTTGTCGGGTTTTTAGCTTGCTGTATAAAAGTTCTGTCTGAAGAATTACAGTCTAAAAAGACAAGGTGGACAAGAGGTGGCAAACAGTAGGTCTAGCTCTGTTCTGTGGATTGGAGACTAAGGCAGAGAGATGGGAATAACTTCCTCGGCGACACAGGGAGTGGGGAAAACTGCATTCAGTTCCAGGTTGTTCCTCCCAGTATAGTAGTGCCTTTGCCCTCTAATCCTGACTAAAACAAACCTTACCTTGAAACCCTTTTTTCTTCTCTGAAAGAAAGGGAAGAACTGTTGTTAAGAGGGTAAAGAGGATGAAAAGTGTGTTAGAATTTGTCTTGGCTGTAATTGACTCTGTAGGGATAGACTCCTGCACGGTTCTGCTCTGCATCCCATCATCAGAGAGAAAATAGCTAACTTTGCTGGAGGAAATAAAGAGCTACATGTAGTTACTGTATCTGAGTGAGTACACCAGCCCTTGTGGAAAATCCCAGGATTAGGCTGATGTCCAGAACAAGGTGCCACTGGCACTCTGATACGTGCACGACTGGAGATGCAAGGATACATGTCTTCAGTGTGGGTATGTACTGTCTGTGGGCTTAAACCTTGGGGCAGCTTATCAGGTAACTGCTGTTGCCATAAACTGTTGCTGTGCATGGGCAGCAGAGAATGGGAGAGCTCGTTTCACTATCAGTGCTTAGTGTCACATCAGGAGAAGCAGCATGTGCTCATCCCATAGAGGAAGGTTGTGTGGAAGTGTGTGCTACAAACATGTCTTTTATCTCGTTCCAAGGTGTCACCGAGTGCCAGGTACACAGCGTACTCTTGAGCTGCATAATTAAACACCCCAACTCATTAATGATTTATTTTTTGTAGCAATGCTCCCTCACTCATAACGCCTCTGGTGCGAGATAACTTGCTGCCAGAACTTTGCTCAGCTAAATGATGGAAAGGGGTTGCTATATATAAAAAAGGATCCAGCCTTTTGAATTTTCAGCTCTTGCAAAGTTGCAATTTTTCCCTTTCTCATGAAATTGCATTTTCTGGATCTGCATGAAAAATGGCAGAGGAGCTGCACACAGATCAACTTCTGCTGGCAAACTATTTTCTCTTTTAAATGGCATTTTCTAGCTCCTTCTGCAAGGTTGTGAATCTTTTTTCAATCATACTGGCCTGACAGCAGCTTCATCAGAGTTCAGTCTTAATCTATGTTTTTCGGCCAGTGAGAACTCGCTTCTCACTCTGATTCAGAAAGTGTTGCCACTTTCTCTTTGACACACACGTGCTGTCATGTCAAGAAGAATGGAAACCCAGTGATGTCTCTGCCCTGCCATTAAGGCTCCTTGTCATGCTCTGCAGTTAAGATTCACCCATTCATAAGCAAGAAACCCTGGGGAGGCTGTGGAGCCTCACATGCTTCTTCCTGAAGCTTTGTGCTTGGACGTGCTCCTGGCTCAGCTGTTGATGTGTGTTTGCTGTAGAGCTGCTGCCCTCGAAGCGAAGGGCAGGTCAGTTGGAAGAGCCCGTGTCGCCGCCTCGGTGCCTTTGTGTGCAGAGAGCCTGTGTTACCTTAGGGCTGGTAATCTCAGGTATGCCCAACTGAGATGGTGCTGTGCTCAAGTGCAGGAATGGCCACAGATGGGTCTTAACCTCTGAGATCCAAATTTTCATTCTGTATTTTCTGCCTGTGGTTTCTGTTCCTCAGGAGATGCTTTGGAGGGAGATTTCTCAGGAACACTTTGGGTGAGTGGATAGCCAACATTCCTGTTTTCAGTCTGAGCCCTTCTTCACTCTGTGCACATGGGTACTCTCCATCTTCTCAGTGAGGTGAAACATTAATGTCAAATGACTTGTCAGCTTTAAGGAACTTGTGTTGCGAGTTATCATTATCCCTCTCTTCAGGCTAAGCTCCAGCTTCATACTTACACCTATTTTTAAACTATTTTGCCATTATAACTGTGTATTGATGATTCCAATCCTGTCATAAACTGCTGTGAAACCCCTTTTCACAGGAGGCTGCAACTCAACCTTTTTCAGGTACCACATAGTTTTATAAAATGCTTTGGGTTGGTGCAGCTGTGTAAACTAGGATTTTTGTGTCTGCATCTTAACAGAGTTTCTTTATTTATTGCTAATTCTGGGCACATAACATAAATATACTGTTGCTTTTAGTGAGATGTGGACTGTGGATTTCAGATTGACATCGGTTCCTCTCCTGGCCCCTCAAGGTCCTGTAGTTTTGTAAACAACTCAATTTCAGTCTGAACTTCTCTATAAAATGAAAATAAATGGAAACCAGTTTCCCACCTGGTTTTGTTTATGATGTTTGTTGAAATTCCCAGGAGGTTGTACATAGCTGGTCAGAAATACACTATCGGGTGGTCTAGTCTTGTCCATTAAGATTTTTTTTTTTTTATTTCCTTTGGGGTTTTGGGGGGAAGGGAAGCTGATGAAAGAGAGAGAGAGAGATTTACTGCTGCTGGCAAGGAGGAGATTTACTTCTCTTCCATGACAGCTCACATTTTCCTCTATGTTCTACCAAGCCTGCGTTCAAAGTTCTTCTATTTTGGACTAATCAAGATTTGGTAGCTAGAGCAAAGCTCACCCATCATGTAAGATGCCAAATGCTTTCAAATTCATTGATCTCAGTGGAACACAAGGGAGCTCAGCCATCAGCACGAGCATTTCAGTTCTTAAACATTTTCAGGCTTTAAAAACAGGCTATTAATCTTGGCTCTGGCAGAGCATCCAAGGACGTCAGCAGCGTGTGGTATGTCCCATGAAGTGCAACTTCTAGGAATCCTCTTCTTTCTGTGTGGAGCACGTCAAGGTTCATGTTCTGTTTGCATTTAGTCTGACAATGTCTCGATGTTATTAAGGCACATTGCAAAAGGTTTTGTTAACGTACAGCCAGTGTCTCAGCTAATGTGATTACCTGAAATCAAAATACAGCTGGGCCCTCAGATCTATGGGAGCTCAGTGTTTTTTATAAGGAATATTTGTTTTGAAATAAACAAGAGTGTAGAGCAAAATCTCCCTCTCTATAATTTATACCATAATTTCATCTGTTTTCATATAAAAACTTGCAATCCTTGTCTGTCTACCTGAATTTAGAAGAGCATCAGTAGTTTTAGGTGAGAAACCAGCAGCGCCCAGTGCTCACCCTTTGCTCTTGTCTAGCAAACCCAAACAGCAGCAGAGCATGTGGCTCTGGGCAGTACAGGACCCTGCAGTGACAGAGGGATGCCACACAAAATGTGTACAGAGAGGTTGTTTCTCAAAGCAGCACATTGCACTTTCAGATTTCTGGGGGTTTTGACAACGTGGTAACAATGAGAATTGTGCTTTTTAGTGTGCTGCACGTTCCCAGCCCATGTGAAGCACATTTGGCTGTGGTTGTGATGTGCTGCTTTGTAAGAAGCGTGGTTGCTCTGCAATTACTTATCTTCAGACTAGTGCCAAGGATTAACCCATGGGTTAGGGCCAAAGAGGCCTGGTCTGCTGCCCATTAAAGTCAGCAGAGACTTGCATCGACTTCAGCAGCTCCTGGATCAGAGCTGAGGATCCCCATCTGAATGCAGCTCTTACTCTGTCTTGGGTTTTCAGTGTGACCTGAGGAGCATGGCTTTCCTCTCGCTTCACCTGACTTTGGGCAGAGCTGTTACTCTGCGCCTTATCAAGAAAAGGCTTAAAAACCCATGAGTGTTTCGAAAGCACTCACTCTCTAGAGGGGGGCTGCAGAAGCAGACCGGTAGATCCTGCTCTATTGGAGCTGTCCAAATATTATTGCTTGTGTTGAAGGAGAGCTCTTAAATGAAGGCTGGTGTTCAGAAGCCAGCACAGCCCAAGAGTCACCGCAGCCCTGATCTTCTGCTAGGAACGTGGAGCTTGTCAGCTGACTTAGTGTGATGAATTCTAAGCTTCTGATTTAACTATTTGTGTCTCTGGAGGAACAGATTTGTTCTCTGCTTTATGTATATTCTCATCCCTCTTTGGATGGTGCTGTGTTCTGGTCAGGGCGGGTCTAGAGTGCATAACTCTGGACAGCATTTTTGGGATTTAAAAACATACGTCACAGCCTGGTCTCTGTAAAATCCCCATTCACCAGGCATTCTGTCACAGTGAAAGTGCAGTATATCTTTCCTGCAGATATATCCAAATATATATAATTGGGAGCAACTAAAGCCTCCATTGACTTGCTTTAGAAACTGTTAAAGATGTGCAGGTTTGTTTTTTCCTCATCTGTCAGCCTCTGGTTCAAGCACTTCTCTGGCAAAGTACTTTTCAAGGTAATGTTGTTTTATAGGAAGATCTTACTCCCAATTATATCAAGATGGATTTTTATTTCAGCTTTTCAGCTGCGTGCTTGTTATGTTGGGCAAGGGGGAAGGAGCCTCCTGCACTCTGAAACCCTCCCGATGGCTCCACAGTTCTGCCCTGCGACCAAGGGCATTTTATGTCTTGCGTGTTTCCGGCTGCACATTGGGGCTTTCAGAGCTCATGGCCTTTGGAGGGGGAGGAAGGTCCTGTGAGCCTAGGTCATTCCTGGGCAGCATTACTCCACAAAATGAGGTTATTGCATGCCAGAAATGGGCTGTAGCCAAGCACTTCAGTTCCTGCAACAGAATCAAAGGTTCCTAAAACATGCTTTGGCTATGTGGCTGCCATTAAACCAACTGCTGTACTCATGGGCATCCTCACTGAAATGATCTGGTGCTCCTGCTGAGCTTCTGCAACACCAAATTTTCCTAGAAAAGCTGTTCAAGAAGTTCTGAATTCTTAAATAAAACCCCCCAAAAAGCAAACACCCAACCCCCAACTGCCTTAAGAAAGCAGCACTGCCAGTAAGATCACCAATGAAATACTGGTGAGCTGGGTAGGCAAAGGTGAATCCCTCACACGTGCTCATACACACAGGCCAGGCTGTGGGGATGGAAAGCTGCATTCAACCAGATGTTCGACCCGTGGTGTGTGCATGGAAGCATCTGAGCATGTGAGTAAGCTAGGATTTTGCACTGGGACCACTTAAACTTGAAATTTCCAATGACAAATTGAAGATACTTGTTTCTAAGTTGCAGCATGGTAATGGGAGTCAGGATTTATAAGCCCTGCCAAATTCAATAAACTTGTGTTATAGCCTTTTAAAATTGTTATATTGAACGCTGCTTATAAAGAGCTATCCTCCTTCTATTGTTTCATAATTTATTCAGTGTTTTCTTAACTGGCCCATCAGCAGAACAGTAAAAATGCCACTGAGTAAACTTTGTTTAATGGTGACCAATTTTTGTCTATGCTACAATAATGTCTGTGGGAAGAAACAATTACCTTGTGATTTGCTGTCAAAGCGGTAAGTGCATTTTCTTTCCAGTTCATTTAGAAGGGACATCACTTTCAAGCTCTCCCTTGTTCTCTTTGTGGGGTTGTTTCCTCTTCTGCACATTTGGATGTTTTGCTGTGCACACTGGAAAGTACTGGTTCAGTCCTGAACCCAGGATTCGTAATCAGAGCTTCTGCTGTCCCCCACGCAGGGCTGGTGTTCAGCGATGCATCATCAGGACAGCTCAGACCCACTGCTCACTGCCCCTGAAACAGAGCAGGCCCTTCAGTGTCAGCCATCAGTACTGTTTCTGTCGAGTTCACTGAATGAACCATCGATTGGTGTTTGTTCTGTTACATTTCCATCTTCACTTGCAGCACGGAGACTCAAAAATAGGGTCTGTTTTCAAAAGTGCACAGTGTTAGGGATGGAAGTGTGGGTGAGGTTTGGATGCTGTGTGTTATGAGATGTTTATCAACATTGCTACAATAACGTAAGAAGGCAGTTAGAAATGTTCACCGTGGCCTGAAACTTCCTTTTAGTGAGTGAGGGCCAGTCCCCAGTATCCTTTGTGGGATGAGAGCATTACGAGGGGTTCTCAAAACCACTAGTGAAGTCTGAAAGTCTCCTTTCCTCAAAGAGGAGAGGATCACGTTTCACCACCCAGCAGCATAACAGGGACTGTTTGCAGGGAAGATGCTGAAGAGTCACACAGATAGGAGATTTTCAGAGCTGGTCAGGGGGTCGGGGCTTTGGGCAGCACCCATATATGCCACCAAGCCCTAGGTCTCTCTAAGCAACATGGACCCTCTCCATCTGTGTAGTCTAACCCAGATGTGCTTGCTGTGCTGTTGGCAGGGCTTTCAGCCTCAGCGGTGCCCCCTAAAAGTGTCCCTTTTGTCCACTGAAAGGATGAAGAGCTAAATTGACGCCAGGTAGTCAAGGTGTTTCCAATCTGAAGATTAGGCTGCTAAACAGCCCCAGGTTATGAGTAACCCAAAATCTTCCCTTCGGGCTCTATGAGAAGAGTTGAGGCATAATCAGAGTAGTTGGCTCCATGTATCACGTTACTTTTCTTAGATGCCAGAATTCCATTATAAAAACCCTATTTGGAGTTCATGAGTTGTCCTGCGCCCTTCTCCAGTACACTGGCCATTAATCCCTGCAGTGGTTAAACAGGTACGTGTGTAGGCAGCATCGTGTTGGTAACAAATCACTTCCTTACTGCCCGCCTGCTGCTTTCCCTCATTTGAAAGCACGGTAAGTTGGGTCTTGAATGTTTTACTTAGGAAGATGGGGGGATGGGGGTGAGGGGTGTTAAATAAAAGGTTTTAAATTACCAGGCCTCAAATAGCTACCTAGAGAGGCAGTGTCTGGCATCTGGACTGTTATGGAATTACTGTGAGTCTCTTAATCAGCAAAGGAGCCCCTAAACAGAATGGCTGGTGGGCGTGAAACCTGACACTGAATGGACAGCGCTGCGAGAAAGCTTTGTGAGCGGCACCCTGGGGAGAGGGATGGAGGAGAACATCTTCAGGGAAAGAGAACCACAGTTGTCTTTTAGGATAGAAAAGCACATTCCTTGCAATGTGTTTCCTCTTGTTTTTGTTTTTTGGTGGGTTTGTTTTCCTCATGCGGTTTCTGAATGCCTCCAGACCTGATCTTTGGTGGTGTAAAGTGATGTAGCTCCTTTGGCTTCAATAGGGTTGTGTTGATTTGCTCCAGCTGAGGATCTGTGGTGCGAGCCTGTTCTCATGCTGCAGGAGTTAGCAAGCTTGAGCCCACAGTCTGAGTACTTCATGCATGCAGAAGAAATTAATCATGGCAATGATGTGCGCAAAGTATGTGTGAACGCTTTTCCCTCTGCTATCTCCATTTAATGTTGACCCTGTCTCTTCCCTCAGCAGTGTAGGTTTTACACTGACATAAGTTCACTGGCTTCTCAATAGCTTTGCTCCTGGTTAACACCTGTCTGTAAAAGCAATGTTAAATCATGCCTGTAACCTTAAATCTCCTGTCTCCGTGTCAAGCATCATATCCCCAAGGATTTGGGAGTTATCCTCCTCCATTTAATACAGTATTGAGTGATGAACTGTGTAGCTCCTGTCCAACACCTATGGAAGAACAACGCTTCACAGTGGAGATTGGTTCAAGCTCAGATTTCTATGGGAGTGGTTTAGCGCTGCCTGTTGTTAACCTCGTCTGTGTCCGTGTGTTATCCTGGCCACTAGCTGAGATGTGGGCTGGAGAGGACAGGGCCTTGCTTAAATATTAGTACTTCTTTCTGTGACATCCTGCACCATCACACTGATGGGGCAGACAGTTGTATCTAGCATAAGGTGCTACCCATCCCTTGTCACCTGAAGTTAGCAGTGACCATCTGAGCAGCACCAGGGACCTGAGGAGAAGCTGTGGTATTTTAAACTGGCATGGTTTAATTTAAGCCTTCCTGCTGCATGCACATCTGCATGGCTGTGTGGGTTAGCACAAGTGCTCCAGCCAGCTGTCCAGGCCTCCGCGCTGCCAGCTCTATCGATTTGTTCAGATCTTCTGTTGGCTGCTGAATGATGTGTGTCAAATGCAGAACTTGGGTCTGCTTTATGAAAAATAATATAAGCCAATGTAACTGCCTTGTAAAAAGGACGGTCTTCTCTTTGGGCTAGAGGAATCACAGAATCATGGGGGTTGGAAGTGACCTCCAGAGATCGAGTCCACCCCCAGGAAGATTCGTGGTCTGTATTTGTGCACTGATCTGTGTGGGGTGGTTTTCATTTTCTCTTCTTGTCCAAGTTGGAACTGATGGATGTGATAACGTAGATAAACAGGTTAACATTTTTACTCTATGTGGAGCAAAGAGCTTATCATCTTTGTAAGTCAAAGGTGTTATTCTTAAGTATGAGAAGCAGAAGTGTATGTATGGTTTGTGTTCAGTCTTCTCTGTTCTATCAGTGACAGGAATAACATGAGCTGAAATTGCTGTGGTTACAGAGAACTGCATTTAGCCTGTGATTTCTTTAAAATAGCAACATGCACACCTACTGAAAAATCAAAATAGAAATACTTCAGCTATGTTAGGTCATTATTTTGAAGATATGTGTATGCAAGGACTGATCACTCAGTCTGTGTGCAAATAAATCTCAGTACCTTCATTCCTAACACAGCAAAGTTTAACTGCACTTTCTGCAATCCTGGTCATTGTGTGTCATCGTAACTGGGGAAGTTCTGTACTTGCTCTTTCTTTTTACTGCAGCCCTTGTGATTATGTCTAAGAACCACTCTAATGCCTCTTCCTTCTCTCCTGCTGTCTCACTGCCACCTCAATCAGCTGTTCTTGGAATCTCTTCATCCTGGCTATGGGCTGCAGCTGCAGTTCATAGAGTTCAATTTAATTCTGTTTTGTAGCTCTCCTCTAGAACTGATAGGGTGTGTGTGCATGTTCCCCCAGCTGCCTGACAGCTATTCAGAAAGACAAGAGCTGTGCTTCCTCTGGTGAAAGCTGTCTGAAGCCCTGTAAGGATGCCTGGCCCGGTGTGCAGAGTGCTGGTGTCAGGCTGGCCGTGTGCGAGCGGCTCTGCCCTCCCGTGGGTGGAAGCACAGCTCTGCTGCGTGCTGGATGTGCTGCTGATGCATCAGAGATGCTGCTTTCAGTCGCGGGTCTGCTTTAGGGGGCAGAGGAATCTGAATCCTGGTTTTCTCTGCTGTTAAACACTTCTTCACCGTAGCATGAAGCATGGATACAACCCCGTGGTTTGCTAGAGTAGTTTCCTTTCTTGAATTGTGGTCCTATTTTCGTTTCCTTTGTTTTGTGTTTTGAAGTACTGCTAATCACAGGACACGGTGCCTGCCCTCACCACGCCAGCCGTGCAGAGCTGCTTCCCAGAGCCAGTGCCATGCTCACCGGGATGCTTCACACTCTTTGGAAGAACTGATGTTGGAACATGTTGATGTGTGTCACTGAATTTGAAGTGATAGGTACTAGCATGTCAAAGCATACTTGTTTCTAGTCACAGCATATTAACATGATTTATTTTCAATTCTAGTCAGCCACTGAACTAAGTAATTTTTACCTGTCTCCATCTGCCCTTGCTCTTCCTGTGATTAGTAGCACTTTATTTCTTTACTTCTCCTTTCCTATCCTGTAGAACCTTTTGGGAGGTGCCAAGGAAACGTTGAATAAATGATTTCTTTCCCTTGGAGGAAAGCCATGATTAAAAGGAGTGTTAGATGATGTTCTAGCCCAGGTGAGCAGCACCATCCAGCTACACTGGTGCTGTTGCTGGTATCCGGAGGGTGAGGAGAGGAGGGGAGGATTCATCGAGGAGGCATGTACAGTTTTTTCCGTCATCCTGCCAAGCTTCCTCCAAAACAGCCAAGATTGCTGACATGAGCAGAAGCCTGACCTGCAGGCAGCGGTGCCAAGTAACACCAGCAATGTGTTTTACACAGGGTGTGCTAACCTCGGCATTTTTCCCCAGCTAGATCATTCCTACAGAAACAACTCTCCCCTCAGACCGCGGTAGAGAGCTTGGTTTGCGAGCTCTGATTTGACCAAACACGCTCAGCAGAAGACAAGATGGAATTGCAGCTTTAAAAGGTGTCCATTTCCTTCCAAGCCCCACATAAATCAGGGGTAGACCCCTGCTGCTCCGGGGGACTTGAGTTGCATGGGATAAATTTTGCATGGCAAGAAGAACACACTTGTGTCAGTGTGTCATTAGATTTGGTAATTCACAGATCAGACTGAACAAAAATATTTATTGCCTGGATTTACTTGTCATGAAATTGCCTTAAAATATAGGTGGAAAAAATATCAAGTAAAGCAAAAAAATAAAAGGAAAATGCATTATTGGATTAACAGAATAAAAAGTCTTTTGAAATTGGTATTTTATAACCTTTATTTATGTAGGTAAATTCAGTTTCTTTAAAGTGAGTTTATCTATAAATCACTGAACAATATAACTTAACCCAGAAGGATGCTCTCAGGAATTCCTCCTCGTGGCAGTGGGAATGAATGACTTAGAGGAGGCTGTGAGGATTCACAGTGTCCCTTCTCATTGTGCTGGTGGCTTTTTGTGGAGCTGTATCAAAGTACAGATTTTAACAGGGAATATATATTTGAATTTGATAATGTTTTGTAATTAAAAAAAAGAATTTTAATAAGAGATCCTACAATAACTAGGATGGAAATTGACAGTCATAAATCGGAATTGTTAAGAATTCTCCTTAGTGCCTTACTGCTTTGTATTTTTGAACTGAGTATTCATACTGTTACTCATATTTAATTTAGAAAGATCCTGTTGTAGAAGCAACTGCCAAAACTTTATTCAGGGTCTTCCAAGATATATTTATTTTCAGTCTTAAATGCAGCTCACAGGTGGGATATATCAGAGGTGCCATACTCTGGGAATGAGGCAGCGCTGCTCGTTGAACCGCTGGGCTCTATATAAAAATGTCTGTAGGGCTTAGGTAATACCGTCAGTACTCTTCCATCTCCAAGACACTCCTCTCAGAACAGTCTGTATTTTACTAAGTGGCTGTGGGAGCTGGAGCTCACCCCCTGTCTAAACACGAGCCCTGTGCCAAGTGCCACGCTGGCACGGGGAGCCTGAGAGTGGTGCCTGATCCTGCGGCACGGCTCTTGCGGGACTCTGGGTGAGTCGCTTCATCTTCCTGTGCCCCACGCTTGTAACAGGGTAAAAACAGTTCATCTTTATAGCTCTGTGTGGTGAGAAGCAGCACAGCAAACGGGAGAGCTACAGGCACTGCCAGGCTGACAGGAGATCACTGCTTGTGGAACCAGTCAATCTTGATGGGAAGCCTGGAGGACGTTGATGCTTCTCCTTGGCTGGCAGAGTGCTTCCAGAGGGAACCTGCTGCAGGCTGTCAGATGCTTTTCTTGATCTGCGTGATAATGACAGCGTGATTTATCTTCTATTCAGTTACATCTCTTAGGGTAAATTTGGTGAATAACTGTGATCTTATTTCCCCTTCAACCTTTTCCTTTGTTCTGTTCAGGATGGAAACAGATGATTGAGGGACTGCTAAAAGACACTGCTTGCTTCAGGCACTTTTGCTGGGAT
The DNA here is from genome assembly GCA_013400835.1 of Zapornia atra. NCBI lineage: Eukaryota > Metazoa > Chordata > Aves > Gruiformes > Rallidae > Zapornia > Zapornia atra. The sequence continues at coordinate 137,824 of VZTU01019430.1, read as the reverse complement.
TTTTTCCTGTCAAGCCACTTTCATACTGTCCTGGAGGCTTTTCCTGGGCTGCAGGGTTTAGCTGTGTCACTCATGCCAGGCTTTTAGCACTTAAACATCTTGTGTTTAAATTAAGGGTGGTCTTACTCTCTTAGCTTCTCTCTCCGCTTCGACTATTTTGTTTGCAACAGCCATGAACTGTTCCAGCAGAAATACTGAGCCAAATTCCTTGCTGATATAAAGCAGAGTTGGGGAACTTCATAATGGCAAAGATCTGGATCATCTGATCTTACCTGTCTCTGTAGAAACCACAGACATTTTAAAAAGTGAATTGGGAAATGAGGCCCAGGAGAGGCTGGTGAGTTGCTATGGTCGTGCACAACGTTGGTAGCATAGCAAGGGATAAAACTGCTGCCTATGTTTGTCCTCCCCGGCCTCCTGTGATGCTTACAAAAGGATCAGTGAACTTCACAGTTTCTCCAGCTAAGGAAAGCCTGAAAGACCTTGGTAGGTAGAGAAGTGTCTCAGGGCTGCAGGAGAGAATTGTTTTCTCCATTTTATGTAGACTCAAGAAATTATGGGCCTGATCAGTCCCTTCTCACTTTTTATCCCCAAATTTGGGTGGCTGATCAGGAGTGAGGCCAAAAGCAGAACATAGGGACTCTCTGCCATGGTGCAGAGGACCAGAGCCCATCCTCACCATGCACATTTCTCATCAGCCTGGCTGCAGTTCTGAAGAGACACAGCAGTGTGGGAGGGTGGTTCCCTGGAAGTTCACAGGCTTTCAGCCCTGGCAATCCAGGATCTTGTTCCTACAAGTGTCCTTCCTGGAGCAGCGCTCCAGAGCATCGCAGGGAACTGGGAGAACAGGGTGGCCAGCCATGAGGTTCTTAAAACTTATAGGTGGAATGTTTGCACAGCACCTCTGCATCCTTTCTAACTGCACTGTGGCTTGCTCAGGTGCTGCTCCCATGTGTCTCATTCTGCTAAAGTCAGTCCCCAGGTTGTTTTCCAGAAGACATTGCAGAACGTGGTCTGCAAGTGTGATTTCCTTGCTGGCTTTTGTCCCACCTCCCCTCTTCCATCCCCCTTCAGCCATTTACAAAGTATTATTCATTAGAAACTCGAGCATCTCCAGCCTGAAGAAAAAACCCAAACTTCTAGTGAGTCAAAATGTACTCATCCTATCCTGGTTTTCTGCCTTCTAAGAAAAATGCGTACAGTCTAATCATAATTCCCAAGTGACCCATAAGCTGGGTCTGGCTGTGGTAATCAGAGCTCATCCTGGAGGCTGCCTGTCAGGGATGGTTGTTAGAACAATTGATGCAGCAGACATCTGTCTCAGCTGAACTCTGCTTGTACCTTTGGAAGAAAGCGAGCATTCATTTGTATACATAACATGGGAACAGGAGAGAATCCCCAATTCCTTTGCCATCTTTCTTTAACGAGCTATCATGATATTTCATTAAAATAACATGCACACTTTGAACTGTCACATCTCTGCACAAGGTGCTGCTTTGGTAGCTGGAGGACAAATTGCTTCATTGCATGGGTTGCAGTGCTCCTGCTGTCCATTCCTCTGTGTGAGGATACATTAGTGAGGGACAGGAAGGTAATTTTTGTTTCTATAATTAGGGCTGTTTAAAATGTAAATGCATAAAAAGCCTGTCCCCTTGTCATTCAGAGAGGGTTTTTTTGTGGTTCTTTTGGAAACAATTCCTATTTCTAACTCTTCCACAAAGATTAGGCTTCTGGCACTACAGTTCCAAGAAGTATCAAGCTCTTGAGCCATCCTGAGGTTGAGAAGCAAACAAACTGTTGCTAAAATTTACCAATGCTGCTGGCATTGCTGAGAGGGTATCTTCTCCTTTGCTTGTATGATTTAAAGTAATGAGAAAATTCAGAATGAGATAAATTAGGAGGTAGGTTACAGTAAAGGACTAAGCTTTCCCCATCGCTGCTGAGCAGCGTTCAGACGTGTACGCAGGGGGCCTGTTGCCAGATGAGCAAATGCATTCTAAATACTCGCTATCAGTAGTAAGGGACTGTAAGGAGGGTATTGAAGGAGCTGAGAGTGGGGAAGGAAAAAAGATAATTTTGAAAAAACTGAGGACCACAGTTTTATTTATTATTTAGATATTAAAGTTCCCATTGTATAAGCCCAAATTCTTTCTTTTACTCAACATGTTATAGCTACATTCAGCTCACTGCTATGGCAGCGAATTGGAAAGCGCATCATCCTGTGCAGCCGGGTCATTTGTTCTTCCTCCACATGTGTGACACTCTCTAAATGAAGCCACGTTTTTATGAACAATGTGTGTATCAATATAAAATGAATCACTCTCGCACATTCTTCTCAGGCCTTTATTTCACACCTCCATTGCTCAGCTTTTGAAATATAAGAATATATCTTTGCTTATTCTTAGTGGAAAGTCTGGTGTACGCAGAGCCCTTTGTACCGCATCAATAAACCAGTTCAAACATCTGTCTGAAAGCCTTCTGTGTATCAGAAAATCAAGTGCACGAAGCATCAGATTGCTGCTTTTTTTTTTTTTTTGAAAGACAATTGAACTCTTCTGTAATGAAAACACAAGGATGAAAAAACTGGTTATGCTGTTTCCACAGAACAAGTCATGCTGGTTCCACTTCTGAGTGCAGGTACACCGAGGCAGTGTCGCTTCTGGTGTGTGGGTGAAGGACCTGTTAGAGTATTCATGTACGAATACAGCAGCTGATGTGGACTCAAAGGTGACAAGCTAGAGCTGCCACCAAGGGTTTTGGGAACTGGGATGTGTTGGAGACCCTTGGCATGATGCCTCGCAGCGAGTGGAGGCAGCAGGACTTCAGGGCAAGGTGGAGATGTGTGGGGCAGGTCTGGAGGCTGGAGGGGCTGCTGTGGTTGTGAAGTGGGAAGGCTGGAGTTGGGCTCCTCAGGCCGATGCCAGTGTACTCCTGTCTAAGCCATCAGTGATGTGACGAGCGTTGCCATGAAAGTGTTAATGGGCTTTTTTCAGTAGTAAGGTAACAGCATTCTCCCCTTGGTGTCTGTTCCCGTGGTACAACCGTAATGTTACTCTCTGGAGTGTAATGAATACAGTGCTTTGCCATCAGCATCCCGCTGACACAGCCTGGGTGAGCAGCGTCACTCTGCGCTCCCTCCTCTTCCTCACAGCCAGGGCATAGCAGCACAGAAAACCCAAGAACTTGCAGCATGTGTCTGTAGCACTGGGAAGTGACTTTCATCCGTGTTTTCACGTGCAGGGGAACAGGATGTGGACATGATGAGGAATTTTTTGGATGCTCATCCTCTGGAATGGGCTGCCCATGGAGCTGAATTAACAAAGCAGTTGTCTTTGCATTTGTTTCAGGGCCTTTACTGCCTTTTATTTAAACCCAGGGCTGCTTAGGTCCATCTGAAATGTTCCGTGCACTTGAAAATATATTCAATCTGAAGTTGCAGGCATGGCTCACACCCCTTTCTGTCTCCTTTTCCTTGGGTTTTTTTTTTCAGTGTTTTATTTTTCCAGTCCCCTGTTCCTATCATAACACGAGTGGTGTGAGTACTGGGCAGAGCAGCCTATTTCAAGCTTCAGTCTGGTTTCCTTTTTTTGTCCTTTAAAACTGTGGCACTGGAGACTGTAGCCATAGTAACTCCCTTATCTGTATTAGGAAATAAATACTACAAATTGCTTTTTTTACTATTTATATAGAAAAATGCAGAAGCAATAAAATTTGCAGTATGTGACTCACTTTGTGTTTTGAAAGTCTCTACTTCTTCTGTTAAATGTGGAACCAAATCATCTGAGCAAATTAAACTGAGTTATTCTGCTGGTGACATGGGCTGTGGGGTGCATTCAGCTCCTGTTGGTTTATGTATCCAGAGGCAGAGCCACTCCCCAGGGAGCCTGGGCTGGGATGCGGGCCGGGCGGGAGCCACGGAGGCACTCCAAAAGAAGCCATGGATTGAAGGCTTAGACTGAACTTTGCTGCTGTTCGTGACTTTGTTAATCAGACTTTATCCCATAAAAGGGCCCGGGATTTCTATACCTTTGGATCAGCTGTTATTTATTTATTTGTATGGTTTTTAGGATGCACCTGCTCTCATATAATGTAATGGAAACCTTTCCAAGATAGAAATGCTGCAGGTCTGGGAAACTTTAATTTCTGCACCTTGGTATCTTGAGACTAGTTCCCAAGTCAGTGATTCCACATAAAGCAAATCAATTGTTTCCATTTCAATTCCCACATAAAAGAATTGCACATTACTTCAAAAAGAGTTTTCTTGTGTTCATTATATGTGATACACAGCTGCAAAAATGTCTCTGCTTTTTACACCCTGAGTGCCATTGGCAGTTTTTAAAGCTGATGTGCCATCAGTTCCTCACCTCGCCACATACCTTGAAGACCACTGGGAAGTGACTCGGGCAGTCTCAAGGAATATCTTTTCTAAGATACTAATTTACTTGTTAGTAACTGGACTCCAGCTGTTGCTAAACCGGGCTGCCATTTGTACATTATCATCTTTCTAGCACGTCTCATTCCTCCTTTCTCCACCTACATACTAGGATGATAGAGGATTGTGCTGGGAGAGGTAATACCTGTTATCAGATGGAGTGGTATTATTGTGGGAAGTTGGCCAGTGTCATGCTTGTCTGTCCCTCACTATTTGATGATGTGTTCTTCCAATTCATTAACATCAGCTTCCATGAGGAAAGGGGAAAGCAGAGGTTTCACTGGTGACAGTGAATGGCTGGAGTTGGCAATACCGTATTTTCAATTCAGATAACGTGCTGTTTCACTTACGTGTGTGATTTGGTTTCCCTTTTGGATAGGATGAACATAGCTCTTAGGTTTCCACTGAAAATGCTTTTGCATGTGAATTCTTTGAATATATGCCAACATCTGATTAAAAGTCTCTTGTTTACAGTATTCCACTTACAACCTTATTCCCTTGAACAGTCACACTGGGCAAACACTCAAAGAACCATGTGGACTTAATACGAAGAAAATGATTTCTAAGTGTTTCTGTTCACAGAAATCCTTGGAGTGGCTCTATTTCTGTCCCACTTCTATTTTCTGTACATGACAATGTGTGAGTTTATTTTCCAACTGGGCTCCTACATGTGCTGTTCCATGGCTCTCTGACTCTCCTCCTATGTCTGATTCACTAATAAACTATTTTTGGTGGTTCTTTTCCTCTGCCTGATCTTCATCTCTAGTGAGGTAGCTGCAGCTTTGCCCTCTCCCTGCGTGCATTAGTGAGAAGCAGTTCCTGTCCTGATCAGGCTTCGGTCTCTCTTTCAGTAGTTGGGTGGTTATGAATGGCAGAGTGGCTCTGAAGCTCGCTTCATGGCCATTCCTGTTCCACCAGGCAACGCTCCAAACTACAGACCCAGGCATCCCATTGTGCCAGTATCTAGGCATGATGCTGAAGGATAAAACGGAGCATCTGTTACTCCAGAAATGGGCTGCCCCTTTATAGTCTGAGCTGATTAGCCAAAAGGGGTTTGCAACTTGTGGAATTGCCTGGAATTGAAACCAAAGGCAGGCAGCAGTGTCCGTGTGCATGCACTAACAAGGACATGTGCCTTTGCAAACACGTGAATTTACTGACTAAGGTATTTCAATTTGGTTTTGCCTACTGTTTGTATGAAAGAAGTGAGCCCCAGAAGAGTAGAGTCGGCTTTTGTAGTATTTTAATAACAATACTGCTTGGAAAAAACCCCAAACAATTAACAATTTCTGTATGACGTAATTGAGGACTTTACAGCAAACAAGGACTCGATTCTCAGAGCAGTTTGTGAGACCTTCACTGGCTGAGGCACAGCCCAGGCGAATGGGCAGCTCCAGCCACTGCTGCTGTCGGGCAGCAGAGCTCCAGAGCAGACCCCGAGCACCCTCAGAGCTCAGGCACTTGCTGTCCCCTCTGCTCTGCCCGTATGTGGTCTTGGCTTCAGAAATCCCACTTCAGCTCAAGGCGCTGCTGTTTTATCTGAGCTTCTTCCTAAGGACAAGTGGAGCTTGCATTGCTCTGCAGAGATCTCTGATGCGAAGGAGAGCTCAGAGGAGCTGCAGAAGGCTCAGCACTGCTTGTAGCAGTTGTGTGTTAGAGATTGTGCAGAGAGAGGAAAATTTGCTGTCAGCCTGTAGAAGCTTCTTTGGCAGTTCTGGAAAAATCTTTCCTCTCTGAGCCACATGTCAAGCTCGTAGTCTCAGGGCAGAAGTGCAGAGATGGAAATTCTTGTTTAAATCTCCCACATTTCTTACGAGCACCTTGTCCCTGATATGTGCTATTTCATGCCCTTATGTGGAATCTGCTTGTCACCGATGCTGACGGATGCGGGATAAAGTGCACTTTCCTTTGGCTGTGCCAAGTGGATATGCAGCAGCGTGCTCAGCTAGAGAAGCTGTGCAGAGCCAGGACTGTCTGAGGGAGAGCTCTTCTTTCTTAAAAGAACCAGTTTGAAGGTTGCATCAGCCAGGAGAGGTGTGATACTGGCCAGCAGTATGGAGCCTGGTTCCATGACTCTGCACTCAGGCCTGACGTCAGGGCCTGTAGATTTTAGCTGTAGCATCTAATTCCTGATACTGAACAATGGGTGACTTCACATAGCAAAAGCATTACAGCGTCTGAGGTCAGAGGGTGGAATGAAGAGCCAGAAAGGAGGTTGCCACGTTTCAGGGCTTCCCACAACAAGCCAAGTAGCGGAGCCAACCCTGAGCACCCGTTACAGATCATGTACCTTAGCGCTCCGTTTGCTGTGAGTGTTACTGGTCTTGAAGTTGACAGTAAAATACTTTCAGAGAGTAGACAGACATGGGAATTAGGCCAGCAGATGCAGCCCTTCCATTTCTAGGTTTAAATAATTAGTGGATCATCATTTACTTCTGCAGAGTTCTAGTACTGGATGGACACAGGCATGTGCAGCAAATCGCCTCACTTGGGCTGTTTCTTCCTTTAAATACCTTTCCTGTTTGCAGCAGCACTGTTTACAGCCTGAAGATTGCAGACAGATGGGTTCATTCAGTGTGAATTTCCAGGCGGTATTCAACCTTTATCTTATTTTTAAGTGCCATGGGAAAAATAATCCCTGTTTCTGTGCTGGTTTTCATGTGTGAAGTTGCAAATGCTGGGGGCCAAGAATGTGAGGGATCCAAACCTCCAGGAACGAACTAGGTCACTCTTGAAATGCGGTCACGTGTCTGAGGTTTTGCCTTTTCTTCTTTTGTGAGGCTGCAGAAAGTGAGGGCTGAGCAAGAGGCAGCAGAACAGAAGTTCCTCTATATATCCTCTCTTCAGCTCTTCCTCATCCTCAGTAGTGTCTAGAAAATGGAAGATGCCCAAGTGGGATTGGTCAAGGATGAGCAAACAAGAAGCTTCCAGTTATGAACCATTCCTTTTTAATGAGCAGGTAGTTGAACTGGGAAGCAGTAAGAAAGGGCAAATTCTAAATCCTAATTAATCATTGATAATGTCTACATGAGTGCTGCTTAAATGCTTTTGTCTTGGCATTGTAGTTAGTGTTTTTAGGCTTTGAGTCCTAATGCTTCAGCGAGCAAAATTGCTCAGTTTTATGCTAGAGATACCTGCCTTTATGGTTCCCTGGTTGGAAGCTCTGGCTGTACTTAGAAGTATATATATCCACCTGCCTGCTTCTTTACAGAACACTTGTGTGCTTTCATGGGTTGGCTGTTCCAGTGAGTTAATGGATGGAGCAAGCAGTCGTGCAGGGCTCTGACGGGTGAGAGCTGCCTACCTGCTGCAGAGTAGCTCTCTCCTAATACTGCTGGGAAAACTAAGGCATGTCTAGGCCCTGCTTTACAGCTGTGACTTTATTGCAGATGCTTCTCTGCCAGTGGTTTAGGCTAAAAGACTCTGAAGGATGTGGTAGGAGTTCAAAATGCAATAAGTGAATTTATTGGCATAGGGTTGAGATTGGTGATGGAGGGACATGAGAGATGTAGCAGAGGTCTGTACTGCTTTACCTGTCATGTTCTGACACCACCACAGCTGCGTTCCAACACGTAAGGCAAAGAGATTCCAGGAGCCGTCAGTATCTCAGGTGGTCTTGTCTCAGCAACTGCTGCCAGAGGTCAGAATTGGTGGTGAGAGGCAGCATTGTCACCACTGTGAGATGCTCAGCAACTGCACTTTCAGTGCTTGTGTCCACAGCCCTGACGTGGTGTTTGTACAGGCACAGCAGCTCTTCCCGTGGCTCTGAGCAGAACCACCTTGAGACTCTGCAATCAATGCTGAGATTGTGTACTGGGGGCTTGGTCACCGCTCTTGGCTACTCCTATTGGAGAAAAAAGAGTTTTTTGAAATGGATTTCAGCTTGGTCCATTCCATCCCCAATCAATCACGTTTAATTATCTGCCCAGGGCACAGGGTATCTGTCAAACTCTGATAAATTCAATGAACATGCAGATTGTATCATCTTTTGTCATCAGCACTGTCTGTTCTTGGCGTTCATGCTACAGGGCTAGACTGTAGATATGTTGATTAGCAGATACGCTGATCAGTCATGAAAATTCATTTCCAAAATGAATTTGGATTTGGAATGAATATGGGGTTTTTTCCACCTCAGGCAAAGGGAGTCTGAATTCTTGATTACACATAATTATTTATACACATATTTAGGCCATTATATATGCCCCCAAGGTGGTGTAAACCGGTGTGAGTTTAAATATGAGGTTAGATCTGAAGTGCTTAAGCATTTCACTCACTTGTTGGGTACGTGGAAGAGGAGGCAGAATGGGAGTTGTCTTTGGATTTAATTGTCTTTATGTGATGTCCTCTGCTCTTTTATTTTCTCTTTGGAGGTTTGCCTTTATCTTAATCAGAAATAGCCCAACTAGTTCTCAAGCTTTTCTTGGAAAGTGCAAATTCAGTAGCAGTGGTTAAGGAATATTCTCTGAGGGTGCCTGCTCTGCCCATTTTGAAGTTAACAGGAACCCTGCCAGTCATTTTCTGATGTTGTCCTACACTTGAAATCCCAGTACACGAGACTTTCTTCTGTCTCAGCTTGTGTTGCTGGTAATATCCCAGTTCCACCTTTATTTGGACGTGTCACAGGGAGGCACCTCTCTGTCCTCCAGTTGTACCAGGGGTCCTTGCACTATGGGCTTTCAAAAACCCTTGCAACACTGGTCCCTTGGCATTCAGAGGCAATGTTTGCAATCTTTAGGAATGTCAGACTGTAGCGTGTGCCAACGTAGCTCAGCCAAAATTGTCGCCTGGTGTTTCCACAGCAAAATGGCCTGCTCAGGGTTCAGTGTCTGCCATGGTACTACCTTGGGACTACTGATGGCTCACAGCTCCTTCCAGTCTCAACTTTTCCATGTAAACTCAGACAGGCCTTGGTTTCACTGCGCTGAAACTAGGTTGTGGTTTTAATATGACCTTCTCTCCATTAGTGAAACTTAAGCAAGAACAGCATTTTAAACTACGTCTTGAAAAACCCCCCAAAATCCCCAAGCAGTTGGCTTTCTACCTAGTCCAAATTTGCAAGATTTTACATACCATGTGAGATATATATTTTCCCCCTAATCATTGTCTGGGAACGTCTCTTCCAGAAAATCCTGCTGGAGATTTCTTAAATCTGTCTCCAGCTGTCACTCGCACTGAGCAGCAGCGTGGGCTGGGCTCCCCCTCCAGTCTGTACAGACATTTACTGTGGAGGCCAGTAAGTGTTGAAGGACGTGTTGGCAGCCTGGAAACATGCTGAGGTCCCACCAAAGGGTCAACCCAGCTGCTACCTCTGTCCTTTACCATTTGTTTAGGTTCTCAAAGCACTTGTGCTCCAGCCCCACATTTACGTCTATGGGGGAGCAGCGAGACTTGTTTGGGCACAGTGGAGGCGGGCGGATCTGGCTGTGTGGGACGTACTGGTGATAAGGACCTATTCTCCAGTATTCCGTATTCTTCTTTCTTTTTTAACAGATTAGTGTTTATTTGATCTTCCTTTGGGTGTGTGTTGTCCTCTTTTAATTGCAGTTTTTTGAGTATTCATACTCCTTTGCTTAGCTCCTAAGTTTTGCTAATAATTTCCTGATGTATGCCAAGATAATGGAGATGATTAATGAAATTGTTACACTCCCAGATTCTTGTTCTAACTTGCTGTCCTTAACTGGTTTCAAACTTGGATTCGCCTGCACTGTTACCTGCAGCACAGCACCTTGTGTGTTAGCCACAGGAGCAGGAAAGGGGCACAGCTTCGCTGTCTCCAGGGTCTGTGGAATCCCCCTGGAAAGTTAAGCACAGCGAGCAGGCTGGCAGCCGGTGATTCACCATGACTGGATCCCGGGGAGGTGGCACAGGTACTGAGGGCTCACTTTTCCATTTGGCAAAAGGCACGTTCCTGCTATGCCAGGCTGCAGTTACCCACGTGCCACAGACAGGGCTGGCGAAGGTGGGGAGTAAATACGTACCAGTACCAAGTGATTCAAGGGCAAGGAAAAGGTCTCATCGCCTCTGTTACACTGCTTGTTTTTCTAAGCACTTTTCCTCCCAGACTAAAATACAGCAGTTAAGATCATTAAAAACACTTTAAGTTACAACTCACCATTTTCATTTCCTTTGCAAACAGCACTGATCTGATAAGTGTGTTTCCTTCCCCAGAGCTGTGAAGACTTCTTTGTAGAAGAAAGTTTGACATGGTAAAAGCAGGTTTAGTGAAGTGTGAGTGTGTGATTCTCTTCCTTCTGACAAGTGTTTTGCTTCTCACCAATGTTTTCTTTTCCAAAGATCTGCCCTGTACAGGGAATTTCAGATGTGGAAAGAAAAGAGCTCTTCACAATGCCTTATGGAGGCATTTGATGTAACACCCACTGCGTGCCTTGAAAAGCAATAAATAGTGCTGGGACACTGGTTCGGTATTTCTTTTGAGAAGTATTAGGAAACATATCCAGTTTGTTTCAGCTAGCTTTAACAGAAAGGTATGTCAGGGGAAAGCAGATTTCTTTTTTTCTGGAAGTTTACATGGATTGTAACAGGTCTGTAGTGGCTTTAAAATCCTGTCTCTGCTAGAGCTGTGTTTTCTGCCTGGGATCCTTATTCAGGAACGGTCTGAAACAGCCTCACGGCTTTATGCTGAACCTTTTCCTTGCTGTCTTTGTCCCTTAGTTGATGCTTCTAGAAGAGTCCAAGTGTGCTGGAAGTGCAAATCTTAAAGCATCAGCCACTCATTGCAAAGCTTGACATATTCCAGTCCATACAAGCTTTTCTTCTGTACTGTTCAGTGACCCCACTTGTTATCTGCTGTGTAACAGACCCAAAGAACAGTCCAGGCACTCACACTACAGGAGATTTATGTTTCATTCAAACCTGTAGCTTCCAAATGTGCAGAGATTCATTTGCCAGCAAGGATGTGTTGAGCAGCTGCCTGATCCAGGGCTGTTCTGGGGCCAAACACACCCTTAGAAACACCTTGTGTGCAAAGCAGAAAAAAACCCCACAACAGGATTAGTTTGTTAAAACAAGACCAAAACTGACCTTTTCTGGAACAAAAAACATGCACTGTAGAGCTAAATGCTACTTGTATTTTAAACTCTGGAATGTCTGGAGTTTGTGATTGAAAGTGAAATAACCTCATGGTGGTTCATGGGCACACCTTACTCACACATCATCCTTCTGTAAACACATCGGTTGTTAGTGTAAGGAGAGGATTTCACAGCTACAGCCAAGTTACCTTTCATGAAGTATCTCTGAAGAGAGGTACGAGCGCGTGGCAGTGATCTTTAAGCGTGACAAACCTGTGTTTGGTTCCCTGCTATTCCACAGGTTTCTTCTGTCACTTTTGGCAAGTCAGTTAATCTGTGGATGCCTCTTTAATACCTGTAAAACTGCTACGAAGTGTTCTGCACCTTACAGCAGTGCTGTAAGACACGCATGGAGTGTGGTGTGCTGTGAAGTAGCGGTCAGATGCTGCACTAACTGGGGTAGGGAAGTCCTTGAGGCTGCAGGCACAGAGGACCTCCCCGTATGCGTGGGTTGAATTGTACTGTTCTGTCTTGAGAGGGAGAGGGGGTGTGGGCTCTCTCCCATCAGTATGCAGTGGGCTGAGCCTCTGTTCCTAGGATGGATTATTTCTCAAGCACTGAGTGTGCGCTACGTGTGACAGGGCATCCTCTCACCTAATTGCAAAACTCTGCTTAAAAAACAATCAAGACAACAGGCTGCTTAATCATCCTGCTGATTTTCTTGCAACACCCTTTTCTGTTTCATCTGGAGACTAACACTCAAATCTAAGTATTAATGCCAGTGATTTGTGAAACATTTAGTTATGTAAAGATTGTCCATAAAACTATAGCTTGCGATTCATTAGCTGGGCCGATATATTTAATGATGCTTCATACTGCTGACGATATCAGATCCTAGCCTAATTATGTGATTCTTTTCTTTTCCCCCACCTGTATTTAACATTGTTCTTTGTCCAAAATACGTTGTTAATGGCTCACTGTATTGCTGGGTAGGTTCCTCTGAAAAGCTCCTGTGTAGGTGGGGAGGACAAAGGAAGAAAGCTATTTCCTGGAAAAGGTGAGGGGTGGCGGTTGGGTGGCTCTCCATACAGCTCATGTGCATGTTCAGTGCTATGGGCAGAAGGAGACCCTGCTAAAGTCTGTAAATCCAGGTCTTCAGGTGCCTTATCTCCCTTGAGGATTTAACCACAGGCTGTTGATGGTGTCCTGAGATGTAGGCTCTGCCAGGTTAAACTTCAGTGCTAACAGCAGGATTTCAACATACGAAGAAATGTTCGATATCTGTGGGTGTTGCTTAAGAAATTAAAAAGCTTTTCTGCTTCTTGGAGAAATGTAAAGCTTGTTGCTTCTGTGGCCAGGGTATATTCAGGCTGGGGAAAGAATCCCTGATTTTGGGCTGGGAGAGAGCTGTGAGTGAAATCTGAATCTAAAAGATTTCCAGTAAAATCACTGGATAATCCTGGCCTTTAGGGCTGCAAAGGATGGATCCATCTGGTGAAGGTAGCAGCTTCCCAAGTGCAGGGCCTGCCAGCATCTGAAGAACTGCGTCTCCAGTTCTAGGTTTCACTAGGAAACAGGATGGGTTTGAAAGAGCAGGAGCCTCTGTAAACCTTGTTTGGCAAGTTCTGCTTAGAGCATGTGCTGAATCTCTCCAAATGCTCCTGCATCCACCCACTGACTAATTGCCTTCCCCAGCCATATACAGTCTTTTAACCTCAGTATCTAATAACATATTTACTTTCTCTCTCAGTAACAGCTTAGGGATTTTAGAGGCCAAGACCCATTTTCAGAAAAGATTCTTCAGGCCAGATTCAGCTAGTGCATACTCCCTGTGCTTACTATTTACTGGTAGTTGCATGTGACCTGGAGAGAAGCCCTACAGAGAGGAATCGCTAGGCAGTGGTTATTTAAAATAAACTTGAGGCTGTCAGGGCCTCAGAACCTCACTGTGATCAGCTCTTACTGAGCTGTGCTATGAAGTGACACCACCTTTAGCCACGGGGCTCCGGATGAGTGCTTTTCAGTGAGGTGCCTGGTTCGTCTGTCTGAACACAGCCCAAACGCTCACGCTGACCCTGGCCCTGTTCGACTGGCCATGGGTAAATGCTAAAGGTATTTTTGCTGTGTTTGAGTGTGAGTAGTCTCCAGTGAGTTATCTGCTTCTCCTTGCACTAGATGCTGAATATGCAATCAAATGGAGAAATATATCCTGTCCTGGTGCAAAGGACAGGGGACTGCAGGCATGCAGAGAAGGACTGGGGGCTGCTGCAGTTAATGGCAAGGCTCTTACAGCTATGAGACAGTCACGGCTAGGACTCGTACAGAATACTGCTACTTGGTTATGCCCTCGTTTGCTGGTCTCTAGGTAGTAAGAAGCACTTCTTGCCATCCTCCCGTGGTAATTTTGTGAATCTCTAATAAAATGCTGCAGAACTGAATTTGTAGCTTTTGCCAGTTACATCAGTAAATAATTGGTTCTGGTAAATAATAAATAATTTTGCATTTGTGAGTTTGGGTGCAGGCCAGGCAGACATGTGCTTCCTACAGCCCTGTACTTGCCTTGTTCCTGAAAGGCCCAGGATTGGTGCTGCCTGCCTTCAGGAACAGCCTCTCCTTGCCGCTGCGGCAGGGGCTCCCAGGCATAACTCTCTGGCTGGCCCCTTTCTTTGCACCTGGCCGCAGGTGAGTGCAGAGAGCTGATCCAAAACATTGTGAAGCCAGCCCTGCCCCTCTTGCAAATGTTTAAATTGTTCTGTTTGAATGCTGAAAAATTATCATACTGCTTCAAGGGCACCTGGGCTTTGCTTTCTGTCCCCTGTGGCAGCCAGCTTGGACTCAGAGGTTTCTGCTCTCCAGGGTGAGATTCAACACCCTTAGAGATTTGTGACCCTGTGTCTAAAGCCAGGAGACTGTAGCTGAGCCAAAACCATTGGCATCACTGCTGAGACTTAATAAATATATTCATTCCTTCAGTACATTTTTATTGGCATGAGTGAGGCTCAATACATACCACCTTGTTTTCTCTGTGCCTGAACAAGGAAAGTTGTGTAAGTTGGACTTACCAGTGATTAAGAGACCTAAGCAAGCTGGACTGATAACATCATAGATTTTATGACCACTATGAGTCATTATATCATCTTATCTGAGCTCCTGTGTAGCACAGGCTGTAGAGCTTCATCCTTTATCCTTCTTAAGCCAATACATTTTGTTAGAGTGACTTTTCTCTAGAGACTACCAGTCATTATTACTCTCTGGATTCAAGTTCCTGTGGGCATGCTGCAGAATTCCAAACAGCTGGCCTGTATCAGACTTTCTAGACAAGTGCTATTCCTGGTTCCAGATGTGATGTTTCTGACACTTCTGCAAAAAATGTGCAGGAGTAAAGAAATAAAAAATGCCCATGAATCATCCCAGAGCCAGTCCCTCGGGGTGCACATGGAGTGCCTCCTTCCAAGAGTGCATCTTCAGCCCCCATCTCCACCATCTCCCCTTTCATGTCTCTGCTGCTTGCGACTGCTGCTCTCTCTTAAATGTATCTGAGCTGGGGTACTGAGGGCTCCTCAGATGGGCTGGTGTTTTGGGTATTTCCACCAGTTTGACAGTTGGTTGGGCACTGGCTGCGACCAGCACCTGGCAGAGGCTCCAGCGTAGCCCCAGCTATGGAAAGCTCTGTGTGTGCCCAATGCAGCACTGGGGTGAGCTGGTAGGGTGCTCATGCACAGACTGCTTTGGAGTGTTTGTCCTCGGGCATCCATGCAGGTACTGACTGGGTGTATAACACACATTCCTGAAGCATGAACTGTTTGGGCCCTCATGCATGAAGGTTTGAGTGCTCAGATGTGACCTGATAGGGCACCGGAGCACATGCTGATTAGGCACTCATGCATGCAGCAATTGGGCACCCATGCATAAACTAATCCTGCGCTTATGCATGAATTAATTGTGCACTCATGAATAAATTAATTGGCTGCTCATGCACAGACTGATTAGGCTTTCCTGTGTTTGCTAATTAGACACTCATGCATTCATTTATCATGTGCACTCCTGCAAAAACTAATTGGGTGTGCATGGGTGAATTAATTTGGCACTCATGCTGACCTGCCAGGGTGCTCCTGTGTATTGGCTTTGCACTCATGCATAGGCTAATTGGGTGTTCTTGTGTAAATACCATAAACCCTGCAATTTATGCCCCCCAGCACTCCCATTCCTGTACCTTCCAAACCCTTTAGCACCTTGGGTGGTTTGGAATTGGGTTGGAATTGCGCAGAGTGGGGCAGCAATTAGAAACAGATGGCATCAAAGGAGAACCCCTTCTCTAGCAGAGCTCAGCTACCATCAGTTATGTATTGTGCCAGCCTTGCACAGCCTCCCAGCTCATGGAGCTGCAGTTCCTATCCTTGTCCTCTGCAAGCTCCAATTGCCTCTGTCTGTTCCAGATCACTCTGCTGTCCTGCTCTCAGCCTCTTTGTTTCCTTCATAGCCTCTAGTTTTAAAGCTCATATCCATTGCTCTCTGTACAACTTTAGTAAGCCGAGTAAGCCGTACCTGTTTCTCTTCTCTTGTGGCCTTGGGTCTTTCTCAGGTAGTGGACATCCCTGGGTGCTGGCTGCAGGTTGCTTCTTTTCATCATGAGACTGATGTTCAGCTGGTGAGGCCTCATTGCCCAGAGGAATACTGATTGAGAAAGGGAATCTCACTCCCGAGGCAGGTCAGTCCAGCACTGATGCAGCATAAAGAATCGGTCAGAAAAATTGTGGTGGAATTAGATGATGTCCTTACTGCTGGCCTACTTTAAGACCACTTTTAGACTTTTTTAAAAATTAAATTACTGGCTGCAGTACAAGCTACCATGGTAAATGGGTGCTGAGTATGTCATGTAAGTACACATATGTAAAACACGTGACAGCGGCTCAGGCTGCCATCGCGAGATGGCACTGTCACATACACACCTGCTCTTCCAGCCCTTGTGGTGTGCTGGGGTGGGATGGTCTTTTGGGAGAGCTAGCGAACAGCACAAGAGCTGCTGTTCTCTTAACTTCTCTAGGTGAATCCAGTTCTTGCGATAGAGAATTCCCTGGGGAATGGGCGGTCCTGCTTGGGCTTTTTGTAGGCTCTCTGTGATTGTTTATCCTGAAAGGTCGAGTTGTAGTGTAACCAAAATCAAATTATACTAAGAACCCAACCACCCGACCCCCAGACACAATGGCACTGCTTTCTTTTCTACAGAGAAACTAATTGGTGGATCAGGGTATGAAAGGATCTGGTTTGTCCATTTCAGCAGCATGTGTGCAGGCAGGGCGGTTACCGACAGTGTCACAGAACTGCTGCTGATGCGAGGCACGAGCTTTTAGTTCTGATCTCCAGGGTTCAGATTTTGCTGCCATACATGTGTATGATTCCCACTGAAGTCAGGTAGGGTTTTGTGTAGAAAACAGGTAAGAACTCAGCTCTGTGATGACATCCCTCCAACTTCATGTTTCACTGGTCTGAACTCAGCAGCCCTTTCCTGCTGGTCACTATCGCATCTTTCCAGGTGCTGGTATCGTGGATTTGTGGTTTCAGGCAGGAGACTGATTGGAAATAAAGCACAAATTAAATACAACAGCTGGACACAGCCTCTTGTCCTGAGCTCATGTGGTGCAGTCTCAGCAGGCCTGGCCTATAGATCTATATGAGGACCTGGCTGCGTGGTTAGCATGCAGGCTGAGCCTCTACTGCCTGTGTCTGAGATCTTCCCTTTGGTTGCTCATTGTTGCTGGCTACCTTAAGAAAGCCAGTGTCCATGTGTGTGCCTGGCCTCTTTTAGCAGCAGCACATTCTCTTGCCAGGTAAGTGACATGTAATCATGGCCTCTAGTCTGTGGGATGCTCCTTCTGAAAATAAACGGGATTGTATCAGAGGCAGAGCCTCATTACGGTTCCTTTTCTGGATGGATGCTGCTCTGCAGGTGTCTGCACATCACTCGTGTACAATGAAGCACAGAGAGTAAAAATGGGTTAGGGCAAAGCTTTTAGTTTATTTTTTTAAAAGGAAATTCTTGGGGTTGTGTACAGGCTTTTGCAGTGAGTCGTTGTGAAGCTTTAGGCAGTGTGTTGTCTCCCTTAGTTTATGCAGGTACAAACCAAACACGCAAACATGGATTTATCTGAGGGACAAACTCCCACTGGAGCAGGACCTCACCTTCCCTTTCTGACTCTGCCATTGATCACTGCAACATCTTAATGCACTGGATAATGGGAGATAAAAATATTAACTCCCTAGCAGATGCATTTGTAATTAATAAGTAGTCGTAAGGCACTTATAGACTCATCAGTATGAGACAGGTTATCCTGGAAAGTGTTGGATTCATTCTGGTCCTTGGACACATCGTCCTAAAAGCTGGTCTGGATTCTGCACTAGGGAGGGGACTGTTGATGGAGCTACAGTGGGAAGGTGAGCAGATGGCTTGGCTCTGCCTCTCACCTCAGAGGGTGCTACCTGCTTCTCCTGCAGCTGAGTCACCCACTGTGTTGGAGCAGACCCTTCAATCACATATGACATCGTACAGTGGGGCCAGGTCTGGGATCCCCAGTTCCTACCCCCGTACAAATGCTAGAACAATTCCCTGTGCTGTATCAGAGGCTGTGCAGGGCTGAAGCCCCAGTGTCTCCCTGACTGCTGCCAGCTAACTGCAGAGGTAGTTGAGTAAGAAAATCAGGTGTTACTTTGATTTGGTAAACGGAAAAATGAGCAGCCCATCCCACGTTTCTTGCTCCCTGTTCAGATTATTCATTTCCACAGCATTAAAATGCCAGTGTAATTCCTGCCCTTTAAACTCATTCTCATAAAAACTATTTCTCCAACCACTGTGTAGTCTCTTAATGAAAGCTGGGACTGAGTAAGCCAAGGATGGAAATTAAAGCCTTACCAAAGTGCTTCCACTTGGTGCTGCATTCCTGAGGTGTCTTATCTGATCCTGTACAATTGCCAGGGGCCTTTGGGGCCAGATTCTGCTCCCCTCTGTGCTGAGCAGAGGTGGCAGCTTCAACCCGCGCAAGGCTGGTGCAAGCGAGGAGATAGTTCGACCTGCTGTCTCCTTCCTGGCAGGAACGAACCACTTGAAGAGCAACCTTAATTGCTGCTGAATCAGTTAGGCCATCTTTAATCAAACCCTCCCCTCCCCAGCTTTGACATGCGATTTGTATCTTTTTCCCTGTCAACAGCATTTAGTTATATTAATGGCCTTCCTGGCATGAGGCAACACGGCTTTAATCTATTTGATTTTGGTAATTCTTTCTGTAACACTGGGAATATCCCTGTTGTACTTCTGACCCAGAACTACCCCAGTTTCGCCCCAAGTTCGCACGGTGAAAAGAGCACGTTATCCATACAGGCACCTGTCCCTCGTGTCACTGCAGGCCTGTGGTCAGGGCCTGCCACCGAGCCTCGGCTTACTTGGAGCAGTGGGAAGCCTTGTCCCGTGGGCCTGGGGGCTGTCCCAGAGGTGATGGCTCATGGCCCGAGCGAAATCAGAAGGGTAAGAAGTAGCAGGAGGCCCTGGTTCCTTCTTCGGTGCTGACCAGTGGGACAGTGACCGTCCTTATTCAGAGCAAGGTGTAGGTACAAGCTAAGCCAGTCTACGTTACTGCTCAGCAGAAATAAACCCATAGTAATGCATCCATCTGCATTTGTAGATAGGAATTTAACATAAAACTGAACCAGTCAGAAGAACTAGAGCTGTGGCTGGGTGCTGGGGAGTGATGCTGGGTGGAAGCAGGTGCTCCCAGGACACTGGGGCACCAGTGGGAGAAGACAAAAGAAACCAGGAGTGAAAAAAGGCCCTTCTGCAGATGCGGATGATCCTTCTGCTGATGCAGAGCTCTTCTGCACCGTGTACTTTCTCATGCTTTATTGAGTTCAATTTTAAATATCTCAGTTGATGGGGCTTCTCTGGTTTCCCTGGGGAACTCGTTCCTTAGCCTACCCTAAATTTCCCTTCATCTTTATCTTAGATCTTCCCTTTTTAAAGCACACTAATGAAGTGAAATACTCCTTTCCCTTCTCTCTGTATTTCTTATGATATTGAAATATATTCTTCCACCCTTGGGTTGGCAGGAAGGAATTTAAATCCGTTCTGCAGCCACACTGGAGCACTGAAGAAACATGTAACTCGATGGGAAAGGGTTTGTAATAAACCCCCTGCGACTGGGGCCAGTTGTGTGCTCAGCTGTGGGCTTGCCTTTGCTGTTCTCATCTTTGCCATCTCGTTCTCTCTAATCCTTCAGCATTCAGCATGTCCTGTGCCGTCAAAGGACGGTAGGAAAATCAGTGTTCTCCAGTATTTTCAAACATGGCAGGAGCATCCAAGGCAGAGCAGTTTTCTGCAGAGGCAGATAGGATTCAATCACTGACAAGCACAGGGAATCTCCAGAAATGGGGCTTGCGAAACAATACACCAGTGGATAGTAAACTCTTCTGATCGACATCTGCTTCACTGTTAGATGTTGAGTTTATTTTGCTAGAACTGCCCAAAAAAACTCAAGGGTTTGGGTTTTTTTCCTGATCTTCTAGGCTGCACAGGAAAAAAAAAAAGAAAAAAGAAATAAGAAATCACTGTAATTGATTGAAAGCAAAGTTTTTTTCCTGTGACAATAAATAGACACAGTGTTTTGTTTATAAGCTTTTTTTAAATAAAAGTGAGCTAAATATTCACCTCGATATTTTGAGCTGAAAAATTGGAATGGTTTAATTTTGCTGGATTTCATTTTCATATACTTTCTCCCACTCTTGAAATACTTTATGCAAGCATTTGTGGAAATGTTTTAGATCAGATTAAAAAAAAGCCCCCCCTTTTTTTTTGTCCATCTTTGATTTTAATAAAAAATAAAGCCGAGGTTCATATTTGCATAGAGATAGAAGATCCAAGGGAATGTTGGTTTTTATGTTGCATTTATGCATGGGTTTTGTTTTTTTTTTTTTCCAAGCATCTTGGAGTGGAAGGGAAATAATGTAGGGAATAAAAGAGAACAAAGGCTCGATGCAGAAACGAGCCTGATGACAGTGCAGCGAGGCAGTTTATGACCAGAATTGTTCAAACAGCTGGAGATTGTATTACACTGTTTATCATGTTTAAACCCGTGTCAAAATGACATATATTGTGGAAGTTTTTGTGTGAGATTGTGAACTAGGTATTATGTGGAAAAGTCAGCCATATGTTATAATATTCTTCTGGGGACAAGAAATCTAGCTGAGAGTAAAGGGAAGGGTGAGTTCAGTAAAGAAGTCATCTTCTCTTGAGACAGAGGTGACAGTGTGGGCTGCATACAAAACACTTGTGTGGTTTGCCGAGCTCCATGAATCATGGAATTTAGTTGATTTTTCCATCCAGTTTTTACCTCTTCCTAGAATAACCTTGGGTTTGCAGTATTTCCCCCCTTAATTTTGGTGGTTTTTTGTTTTGTTTTGCTCTTTTTAAAAAATTTTATTTCCTTGTTTTGGGGAAAAAAAAGGTAAATAAAGTGGTTTCTTCCCCTTTATGTTTTCCTCAGCCTGTGACAGTCCCGAGCAGCGTACCTGTAGCTGGCTGCCTGACGCCCGTGGGGCGGCTGTTTCCCCTAACTCAGAGACTCTTTCTTGTCATCACGTCGTGCTTGTGAACACTTCCAGATCTTGCAAGTCAGCAGAAGAGTGGTGCAGGGCCTAGAGCTCCCCTGGCCTAGTGCACAGATTGAATTTCACCCACTGAATATGTCTCAAACTGCGAGAATCCAAGCAGCTCACAACTCTTGCGGTCATTTGTGCTTAATAATGTTTGACAGCCTGAATGTTAATGGAAAGTAAACAGGAGAGGGGGTGCTAACAAGGTCGTAATGAAGCTCACATTTAAATTGAATTGAAATGAATATAGGGACGCTCATGAGGAACAGTTTGTCGCTGTCGTGCTGCAAGTGGTGGCACCAGGCAGTTTGGGGCTGGCAGACAGACAGGAAGCTCCAGCTCCTCTGCAAGGACAAATCACGGTGAGTTTGCTAAAGAAAACTGAAGCTGGAGAGGACGGGGCAGGGAAGGATGCTCCTGCTCAAGAGCCCCCCAGTCACGACAGCTCACTCCTGCCCTCACATTGCTGTGACTCCCAGCTAACCGCACTTCTGTCTCTAGTGTAATTCCTATTGATTTCAATGGCACAAGCCTGCAGGGAAGTGCTGATCTGGGGTCAAATTTTACCATATGTGAACACTCTCAAGTCCTCTTAAATCTGATTTTGAACACAGGATTGTTTTGCTTCTTGCAGGAGGGGGCTTGGCCAAGATCAGGCTGGCTAGAAGATCCTTTAAAGAAGTCTTTTGCTACTGCCATGGTCAATACTTTAATTTATTCTATTTTAAATAATGGCTGAATGCAGACAAATGAGTTACTTGCATTCTCTCTTGTGTGTGCATACAAAGACTATGTCATAGCTGAGGAATTGGGCTGACTTATCCAAAGCTGTTGGCTCTTTCTTTCCAGGCGTGCTTTCCTAATTCCAGATGGATAAGAGAACAGTGGTGTGCAAGGAACCATCCCCCTCCTTCCCCTCCTCCCAACTTTGGCATAGTTGTGTTTATTGCCTGTGACTGAGGGAGTTTCAATATCCCTGCAAAGTTCTGTCTGAGGAAGCCCAGCGCACAGAGCGTTATTGGTGCAAAACCCTCTGTAGCCATCAGATGCTTTTCCACGACTCAAAAACATTTCAAGCTCTTTTGTAATAAATGTAAATGGCAAACCAGGGGTCAGGGATGGTCTCAAGGGCAAAGGCTTGTGTCTAATCTTTATTTTCTCTTTATGAGCTGCTGCAACAACTTTGAAGGTATGAAAGAAATCAGCAGAAATGTGAGACGAGGCAATCTTATTAGGAAACTGGTACATAGCTTCTCAGACGTGTTCTTTGACCTCCTTTGAAACAACTGTGGGGCCAGGATCCTCAGATGATGCAAAAGCATAAATGTAGCTGAGATTTACTTTAGCAGGGATTTAGTGTTTCTGTTTGGTGATAGTTTCCCTCCCCCCACCAGAAGACGCTCACAGCAGCACTTTTCAGCCATTTTAATCTTGGTTTTAATATAATGGTGCTCTGTACATATTTTTCAAATGACTGTAGAGATGACAAATTGCTTGAGCTTAGCGTTTCTGGATGTCTTCAGGAAATGGGGCCAGTTTAAGAGATAAAGGTTTTGGTCTTGCAGTGATCTTTAAAACTGATCTTCATAAGCCTTCTTATAAATTTGCGTAGATAGGAGCAATTTTGGGTTGGACTCGTGGTTTGATGACATCCCATTCGTACCTTTACAAAACCAGGGGTTTCACCATTTAAAGATCTCTCGATAGTGTTCAGGGGGATGGAAAGAATAGTGATATAATAGTGCCAGACTGGTGGGCTGAATGCTCGAGCTTTGTGATCATCTGTGTGTTTCACTAACGCCCCTTGATGGCTGTTCTACTTGACAGCCAAAAAGCCAAAGGGAAAAACCCTCTTAATCCCTGTTCTGTCCAGTGAGATGTTCCACTCACTGCCACACCCCATGAGAGGTGTTGTGTGCAGGGGAAGCAAGTGTTGCAAAGCTGCCGAGGCAGGGGAGATGTTGGCACTTACTTTGTACTGGGACTAACTGGGTAAGAGGTTCAGCTCCAATCTGGGAGCTCCAGGTTAGATCCTCTTCTGTTTAAAAGGCGTCCAAATCTCACCCAACCATACTGGAACTGGGGACTCAGGCTCTTCCCAGTGCTCCACTACGCATAGTATCACAGAATCCTAGAACTGGCTTGGTTGGAAGGGCCTTTGAAAGGACCCTGTGGTCATGTATGATGGCCAAGGATGAACGCTGGCCTTGGTCCTCTACACTGGCCAGAACTGGGCGGCAGATTCATCCTGTATCCAGAGACCATTTCCCAGCAAGTTTGCCATGTACCAGGAAGAGATTCCATCATTTCTGGCTGAGGCACTGCAGGCCTGATGCAGCTGATGCAGAGTTTCCTAAACCATCCCATGCTGTTCAGCCACACTAAATACTGTGCTGAAGCTAATTAAGCTGACAGTTTGGGAGTGTTTTTATTAACTTTGCCTGCTGAATTTCCTTCCCCCCTGGACCTTGGCTCTTGTAAGTAACTTTCAGAAACGGATTCAGAGGATTTTTCCTTCATTGTGGTCACACTGGCATTAGCCTGTAGGCTGACGTCAGAATTATCGCCTATGTTAGTATAAAGGAAGAGTGGGCACCTGAACGCTTAATGTAGCGTAACCTGGAGGGCTGTGACTGGCAGGCCTTCACAAGGCTTCCTTAAAGATGGGAGAACAGAGTCTCTGACACATTTAAATCTCGTGTAGCTGAATATCCAGGCAGCAGGAGGTTCTGACGGTGCTCTGGGCATCTCTCCTCGCCCCAGGGTGTCAGGAGGGCTGGGGCTGGTCCTGTGCTCCCCATCCCAGGCCAGTCCCTATAAGCAACAGAAGCAGAAGAGCTCTGATGCGTGGGGACAGCAGCATTTGGTGCAACCCTGCAGCCGGGGCCAGTTTTTTGACGTGACAGTTTCTGACTTGGAGTTTTCATTTCTGGGTTCTTCACTTTCATTATATAAAAATTAATTTGAGGAGAAATCCCAGGGAAAAGTCTGAGCGGTTCCATAAATGCATCTTGGAGACCTTTGCCTCCCTCCAGGCTGGTTCCTACGCCAGGAAGTAAAATCAGCACAGCCTTCAATCTGATGAAATCCTTGCATTGCTGCTGTGTGAGGACGTGGTTGAAGTGACAGGAGCTGGTCAGTCTGTGAAAGCTGTTCCAATCCTCGTGAAATCACTGGGAACTTTTTCCTTTGGGAAAAAATAGCCCAGACTTTTAACAAATGCCCTCTGAGGAATACAGGCGAGGGCACAGTGCTGCCTGTGCTGCGAGTCCTCAGTGAGAGCAAAAAGGAGACAAGCACACGGGGGGACTGGTGAGGGACAGGAAGGGGATCTAAATATGGCACAGTAAGTCCATTTATTTTCTTGTCACCCCAGACATATTAAGTACTGGCACCTAAGGCTGACAGATAAACAAACTGTCCTCTCTTTTAGGAAATATGTGAACAGGGTTGCTCATTGTCAGTCTTGCGGGCAAAAAAATAATAAACACAGATGTATATTGGAGAGGGATGGAAATGCTCTGAATTCTCCCAGCTGAAGGCCAGGCTCTGCGAGGAGCCGGAGGAGGGACTGTCTGGGTGTTGTCAGTAGTAGCAGCATGTGGGCTCTGATCCCCTCATTGAGAACTTTAGGAGGAGGACCTGTCATGCACCTTACTTCATCCATTCTGTCCCCTAAACGGTGTTGATTTCTTTTCCCCCCTCTTGGGCTGTGGCAGCAGAGGGGATGTTAATGATGTGAGCCCCATTTTCCTACCTTTCGCACTGGAACGTAGCTGTGAATTTGGGTGAGGAGCTGGTCTGTGAGCTTTGGTGCTTTGGGACTGTTAAAGAAAAATATTTGGTATAAATTTAGATTTTGTTAGTCCTGTATATGGAATAATGATTTCCTAAGTGACAAGAGTATCCTAATTATTAACTACTTCATTAGGCAGCAGTTTTAGTAGAACCCAAACCACCACTCAAATATGTCCAGTGAAGAATACCCTAAGTTAGCAAACCCCGCTGTCTGCTCGTGCCCGTCACAGGGAGACGTTGGGGCTCTTCAGGTTAAACTCCTGGTACCTGGAGCTGTCATCTGTGGGTGCTCCATGGCTCACAGTGCCCCAGGGCAGGGACTGCGAGGGACCCATTCTGCCCAGCTGGGGGAAGGGGACAGGCGCTGGCTCTGTGCCATTGTTAGTGTGTAGGGGGGCAAAGGGGGCAGCGAGCTCCAGTGCTCTTCTGAGCGTGGCCTCGACCTCCGTTGCCTGCGTGCCGTGCCTGTGCTGGACCCTCCACCTCCTGCCAGGCCTTTCCCAATGTCCTGCAGCTCAAACCTACTTACCCACTCCTTCTCTAATGACATAATTAGCTGCCCACCTACTGCCTCATGCCAGCACAGCTCAGTTATCTCATTAGTGGTTTTAATTGGTGGTGTGCTAATACTTAGACATCTCTGTCACAAGTTAGATCCTATTTCTTAACTTTTATTTTCACCTTATTTTCTTGCTGTGCAAGAAAACCCATGAACACCTAGAAAACTATTTGCCTTCGAGCTCGTTTCTCTAGCTGCTTGTCTGTAAACTCCCAAACAGTGAGTGTTTGTTTGATCTGTTTGCAGTGAAGGAATCTTGTCTTGGCTGATTCTGATAAATCCAAAACCTCCAGAAAAAAGAAAGTTTAATAAAAATAATCAAATGTGCACAATGACTCCTCAGTACCTCTCATCAGGGAACTTCCACCCGTATTTCAGGATCCAAAATAAAATGCCCCCATGGTCCATGTGCCAAAGTTCCAAACAGGTTCGGTGTCCTCACGTGCCAGATGCTGCAAAAACAGTAGCAAAGGTTCAGCCCAAGCAAGTCCACAGTCTAAACAGAAAACAAACCAGGATTAAGCAGAACTTGGGAGAATTAAGAATTCCCATTTATAAGTGATTCTTCAGTGAAGTATCTGAAGCCCCACATCTAGGTATAATTATACTAATGATGAATTTTATTATTGTTTATCCTACTAAAAATTATAGGATGGGTCCTTGGGATCTTATCATGAGTGCTGCGTTAATTAGTGCTGTTTGGAAAGCCCCAGCCACCAGAGTCAAGATGTTGCTTAAGACTCAGCTTTCATATAAAAAGCCCCACTAAGTTTCTTGTCTTTGTGGTTTTTGAAGGAGCTTGAAAACACAACTGAGATGTTGAAAAAACCTCCGATTTGTGATTTTAAGAAGCCAGACTCATGACTTTTTAAATGTCTAGTCTAAGAAATATTGGTTAAATGCTCATGAGATAAATGTAGCCTAACAGGAGGTTCGTGAGTCCTTGTTGCATAATGGGATTTTCATTGTTCTGCTGCAGAGTCTCTTTTGTAGGGAGTCGTGCAGAAATGGGAGCCTCCCGCTCCAAACCTGTACAGAGATGAAGTGCCAGCAAACAAAGCCCTATTTCATTTCAGCTGCTTTGGCTTCTCCAAGCCTCGCGGGTAGAGGAGGTGGGACTTTGTGAGGCGTATGCCTTGAGTTCTGGTATCTGCTGAGAGCCGAGCCCGAGATCTGGGAAGCTCCTGAACACCCAGAGCTGGTATCAAGGGTCAGGCAGTGCTGATCCTGCTGCTCCCGTGCGGCTGGTCCAGCGCCCCGCAGCCCGGTGTGTCCCTGCGGGAGGTGCTGACCCCTGGTCTGGACAGGAAGCTGGCAGATGGCTCGCTGCAAGGTGTTGAGGGGAAAATAGATTAGTCTGAGACAGAGCAAGTCTCAGAGCTGTCACGGTGCTTTAAAAAATAAAGCTTGAGGTAAACAAAGCAACACGCCTGTTTCCACACAGTCTGTGGGACTGCTATTGCCAGCCTTTCCTACGGCTCAGGAATTCCACCTATTTCCTACTCCAGCTCCTCTCTACCTCCTAGTGTTGACCAAGACTCCTCACGTGGCCAGGCACACGGCAAGCATCAGCTCCTGCCCAGGAAACTGAGGCACGGGAGGAGAAAGGGCTTGCTGGGCTGTTTGGCGATGGACTGGGGGCTCGGACATGCTGTGCAGTTTCTTGCCTTAGTGCTTGATCGTAATTCCTTGGTTTATGTGCTATTGGTACCATATGCTTTATGTTTCAAATCTTTATATTTCAAATCCGTTAAACATCAGATCATTTCATACTGCTCCTGAGATAACTGGATGTGTTTTCTCTTCGTGTTGTTGTTGCTGCTGCTAAGACAGTGCCCTAGGCATGACTCTGCTGGCTGAGGAATTGGAAACAGCCCCAGCTGCAAGAGACTGGGAAAGTTTAGCAACTACATGACAAAGAAAAGGAAAGAAAAATGCCAGAGCTACAGGGGAGCACAGGTGTGATCACATCGCTGCTGGTCAGAGGCTTCTGAGCATGATCCCTTCCAACAGAAGGCTTTTTTGCTTTTATTTTCGAATGAATAAATAATTGGCCCCCCTGATGTGGAGCACCCGTGTGACTGGCAGCAGGACTGCTGGGCTCCCGCTCTGCCTGCCACTCTCCAAGTTATTGCAAGGAAATGAGGATTTTCTGCCCCCTACTCTGATTTTGCAATTCTTTTATTAATTGGAATTGACTCAAGTCAGATGAAATTGAAGCTGACCTGCCACTCATTTCCCCTGCAAGCTCTCCAAACAAAGCATATGTGATACGTATCTAATTTTTCTGCGCGTTTCTTGTTAAAAGGATGGATTTCCCCCTGTGTGGCACTATAGTTAATAAAAACCAACCCCCAAACCTGAGCCCTCCCTCTGAGCTTTTGGTTTTGCCCCCCCCGTCGCCAGGCTGTGCCCATGGCAGGAGAGTTGTGCTGGTGGCAGGAGAGTGTGCCCGTGGTAGGAGAGCTGTGCCCATGCAGGACAGCTGTGCCCATGGCAGAACAGCATGCTGGTGGCAGGAGAGCTGTGCCCATGCAGGATAGCTGTGCCCCTGGCAGGACAGCATGCCCACCAAGCTCGCTTCCTTGGCTGGGGAGACGCAGTTTCTGCTACAAGAACTGTCCGCCGGGCTCTGATTTCTACCACGAGTGACCATTAGCCTTGAGAATACCAGGAAACTTTACTGGTAGTGAAAAAATGATGTATGTTATTTGAAAACTAAAAAAGGCAAGAAAAAATGTTACGGGACTGCTCAAAGGTCCGAGAGGAATCCTCGTTACGCGTTGGCTTTGGGAGCTGCGGCTGATCCTGACGAACACTGGCTTGCTGGATGCCTTGTGCTTCTTACAGAAGGTGGAGCAGCTGCTTCTGGAAGAGTTTCAAGTTGTAGAGTCTCTTAAAATACTGTCATTTTGGTGTGATTCAGTACTCTTTTTCCCCTGAAAATGGTCATATTAGCACGGTGCTCCTGCTCAAACAATAGGATTTTCTTGCGGGATTTAAGCACCCAATTATTAATTTCAAGTGCTCCATCGTTAGTTAAGGCTACATTTAAAGATAATTGTTATGTCTTTAAGCCTATGACTATAAATTAGATTGACTTGAGGACTTGAGATAAATCGATAAGAGTTTCTAAAGGGAAGAGGGGCTGTTTCCCATCCGAACCTCATTCTCCTTGTTCCTCCCCTTCTTGTTTCCTAAGCAGTTTTTAGAATTTTGAAAGCAAAACACATACAGAAAAAATGAGACATTTTTCATCGGGAAAGATTTTCATTGAGAAATGGTCTTTTATCTAAAATAAAAAAATACACTAAAATTCATTTTTCTTAAAAACTGGATTTTTTTTCCCCTGGCTATAGCTCAATTTTTCATTTAAAACGTTATCTAAGTCTGTAGATATTTTCCATTGTAGAGAAATATCATTAACATTTTAAGATAATATCTAAATTTAAAAAGAAGCAAAGAAAACCTGAAAAATACATCCATTCCATACACTGGACACCTCTGACAATTTTTTATGGGCTTTGGTTTTTGCCCATCCTGATTGTAATGAATCCTGTGGTAGCAAAGGAAAAATCAGAACGTGAAATATGTATCAGAGCTCCTCTTCTTTTGTTAGTGGAGTTCCAAAAAGATCTAAAATACTCCTAAATTATTCTCCTTCATAAGTGCACACAGAGGCATGGTTACTGGGCTCACACCTGTTTTATTTACACAGCCAGGTTCTTTCTGTGCTCTGACCATGTGTCACCCATCCCTGTAACCAGATAGGTAACTTAATGCTTCATATTATGCCACGATGAATCATAAGATGATTCAAAGATCTATTTTATTAGTGCACACTGTAGTTAAAAAAGGGAAGAAGCAGAAGCTCAGCTCAGTGTCTTGAAGTCACTCACTGCCAGTCCGTGAGAATTGCTCTAACTTACATTTAATTCTCCCCTTTAGCACTGACTTGAGACCCATGTGGGTGATTTTGGCCTCTGGTGTTGCACCCAAGTGATGTAGTGGGGATTTATGTGGGGCATCTTGTTGCTTTCAGTGGAGCTCAGATGAAAATTGAATGGTTCCTTCAACTTCTTCATCCTGGGGCAAAGCCGGGAGGGTGGGTGGTGGAGAGAGGTAGTTAGAGTTTTCAGGGGGGCTGCCCACCCCACGTTGGGAGCCTTGTCAGGGAGCAGAGTTGCCATCCTCATTCTGAATACCTCTATTTTGTAGCAGCCTGCATCAATTTTCCTTTGAATTTCCTGTGTGATCACTTTGTCTGCTGTGAAGACAACTGTCTAGACATCTATTTAAAAAAAATGTCTCGCTCTCCTGCAGTCTGAGCGAGGCCAGAGCACAAGTATGGGTGGGTAAATATAGGGCATCTGAGATTGCCTTGAAACCAATAACTGGGAAGGTAAGTACTGGCACTTGAGGCTGAAGGAGTCGCGGTTCCCTTGCAGAGTCCTGCATGGCTTTTAAATCTCGCTCCTGCTTACCTGCTCACTATTGATGGGGATGGAGTATTCCATTTCTCCAAGAGCCTTAATGGATTTGTTTTTTGGTAAACTGGCAGTGGTTCCTGGGAGGGGTGCAATTTTTGGTAGGTTTTATTTTGTTCTGTTCTCACATGAAAATATTGTCTTAGCATCCTCCTATTCACTGCAGTCAGCCTAAGGGAGAAAGTTGAGCGTGTGTTGAGCTGGCTGTCTACCTGGTTATTTACACGCTGCCCCGGACAGGTGGGGTGCTCAGTGTTTTCCTCAGCAACCTCAGTCCCTCTTCTTCTATCATGGTACTTGTGCTGCTGTCCCAGAGGGCAGTAATGCTGACCTCCACATCCATGTGTGCAAGAGTTTGTTCTGAACCTGGAACCTTTTAGCATACGGATGAATTTCCCATTTCTCTCATGCAACCCTCCAGTGACAGGGGTTTATCCTTCTAGGTCTCCATCTTCTCCGAAACACTCTCCAGCTCAGCAATGGCAAATTACTTAGAGGCAGCTTTTCCCTCTTGTTTTGGACTGAACCAAACTGATGCTCTGACAGAATATGAAGAGAAGAGAAAAAAAATGTGATGCATGGCAGCAAATAGAGTCTTGTCCCCTCAATTTCCAGCCTCCTTCTGTAGCTCCATCAACCTCAATTTTGGGACCTGCCAACTGTATAAGCTTTCTGTAGCACCGGAAGCCTTAAATCAGAGCAAACAGCTAACCCCACCCATCCAACACTCAGAAATACCGATGGAATGCAATTGCACACAGCATCACCCACATGCTCCCTGCATGACAGGAGATGACGTTTTCTTACCCCAGTCTCAGGGGTAGCATCGCTGTGCTCTGCCAGTGTGGTGCGGGACTGGTTGGCCCAGCAGAACTGGAGCTGCCTCACTGCTGCTGGTGGAGTTGCTCTGGTGCAGTAGGAATCTTCGGGCCTCACTGAATCTGCCTGGAGACCTCAAGCCACGGCAGAACCGCAGCCGCTCTGAGCTCTGCTGTGCTGCGGCCTGGTCGCACCACGCATGGCGGGGCAATGGCTTCCTGCGCTTCACCAGTGTGGGGTGAACTGCAGTGGTGGCCAACTTCCCCCTCCAAAGGGAAGCCTTTAGTGCTAAGAACTGCTGTGCTGATATGCCTGCCTTTGCTCCAAAGGGGTGGAAGTCTAAAGGGGGCTGAGAGGTGATGGTTGGTGTGTGATACGGGTGGGTGCAGCGCAGGGGTATGCTGCTTGCCCTGCTCACACGGGAAGGCGGCAGCAGTGTTGGGAAGCTAACCCAGATCTCATGTGCTGGCTTGGGAAGCTAACCCAGATCTCATGTGCTGGCACAGTCCCAAACCACCCTTCCTCTTCAATGCAATTCAGAGTCTGTAGCTCCCTGCAGCTTTCTTGAATGAGTTTCGATAGGAGACTGTGCCCCTCAAGGAGAGGATGAAGTGCTGTACAGGCATTTCAGCATGGAAAGACTTTGTTCTATATTTCACCAAAAACTCTCTCTTTTCCTCAGATGGATTTTTTTTTTAATATAAAACCAAACTTTGAATAAACATGTTACTGAGTATTTTAGGTAGCTAAGAGAAAGCCTATTGATCTTTGTGACTATGATAATTGTTTAGAATTGGGTAACTCCTTATGAAAATATCCACTGTTGACTTGTTAACCCTTTTGAGGGGCAGGCTTTGGAATTTTTCCATTTGGCTTAATAGGTCTTGGATTGAGACCGTGATAGGAGGCTTTCCAACTGAAGTGGTTTCAGCCTTTTTAAAACAGCCTACATTAGTAAAATTATTTTTCACATCAAACGTGTAGTCAGAAGAGTGAAATCAGGGCTTATCTATTGCTTTGCCTGGTTCCTCAAGGCAGTGGCTTTGTGAACAATGGATGAGATGGAATCAGAGTTTAGATTAACATAAAACATTTTGCTGGAATTGCAGGTATTTTTAAGATACTACAGGAAAAATAAGATATTTATATAAAGAGGTAAGAATGAATAATTGTTTCCATTAAAGGGACTTTGGTGCTTCTATTAGGTAATTCTAAGCTCCTTTCCCATTAATGGTAATTTGCCAGAAATGCAAGGTACATTACATAAATATTTCAAAGTAACCTGGGCAGCAATTTGAAGATATTAAGCTTTCAACTTGACAGCCCCCAGCACCTTGATTCATCTTAACATCCAGTGAGATCTTAAATGCAAACAAACACTTTACTTGAACAGGGCTGACTTCAGGACCAAAATGAGCTTCATTTTACAACACTGAATGAATATTATAGAGACCAGGCAATGTTTCCTCACAAAGGTTAGTTATCTCAACTGCAAGGAAGAGTGCAGAGGGATGGACGTGTGAAGTAAACCAGAGTCATTTTTCTAAACAAATGCTGGATCTGCAGTGTGCACACAGGCAAAGCTGTATTCCATCTGCGCTAAGCTCCAAGCAGCGCTGCTTGGGCTTCATCCTACTGCCCTGGGACTGCACTGGGTGAGAGGAGGGTGAAGCCTTGGCTGTGCCAGAAGCGGCTGAAAGAGGTGTCACAGGTCACTGGGTCAGCTTGGGAAGCTTCTAAGGCCTGCTTCTCTAAGGCCTGAGCCAAGGCCTGCAAAAAGGGAATTAAAGGCTTTTTGGTGACTCCCCGGGCCTTTGGATGGGCAGCGATGGGCTGGATATGCTGAGGGACTTGGTACCCATTACTAGGGGATCGTTACTGAAGAGAGGTCAGCTAGTAGCTGCAAGGAACCCAACTTCCCTTAAGAAGCAGGGCTTGCAGTGCTTTGATGGCACTTCTGGAGAACGTATAGGATGCAAACCTCTGTGAGCCAGGGTCTTGCTGGTTAGAAAAACCTTCTAACTACAGAGTTCAGTTATCAATACGTTTGAGCTAGTGAAGTTGAAGGAGTTGTGGTCAGCTGCTGGAGACAGGCAAGCAGTCCCAGGGAAACTAATCTGACAGTACGGCCCATCCTGGGGTCTGGCTTTGCCTGGGTTGAGCGACGGTTCACTGCTTGTCTCCTCTCCTCCCATCCAGCAGCACTTCCTCGTGATGCTGCTGCTCAGAAATGAAAAGCACATTCAAGGTGACACTCTGGGTTTAACAGATACCAATCTGAGTCCATCCCACTCCCGGCACCTTCTTTTCCTCCTGCCTTTCCTCCTGGCTGTGCCTCAGGTACCTGTTTAAAGGCCACAGCCCTGCCTCACAGCCAGTTACAAGAGGGTTCTGCCCATCTTAGTTTCTCTGAAGTGGTCTTGAATTTCTCTCTGGCTCTGATTTGGGGAGGGGTTGTTGGGGTTTTTTTTTAGGTGTTCTGGCTTTTTGTTGCTATTTTGGTTTCAGTAGTATAAAAAGAGATGTAAGTTCCCTGAATTCTCTGTCACGTGTGAGACTCCTGGGGGGAAGGCACAGGGTTCCCAGTCACGCTGAGGCTCTTTTGCCAGTCTCCATAACTCTAGAAAAAAAAGTTAGCACCAGGAATACAGGGATGTGATTCCTAGCTGGATACACTAGAGACAAACTGGCATTGAGAAATACTATAGCATGTATCTTATACCTTGCAATCAGTTCGGAGCCCCTTTTTGAGCACCTATTTGACACACATGTCCTCAGAGGATTCATAAAATAAGGGTTGCAGTGATTTGTGGTCATTAAAGATTGTTCTAATCATTGCAGTAATCCCTGGGGCTGATATATAAACTCTGTGTAAACAAATACCAAGAGACTGTCTCTTTCTTTAAGAACTTACAATCTAAATAGAGAAAAAAGGCAAACAAAGGATTATCATCACCAGGGTCGGGTGACCTAAGCACAAAACCCAGCTCTCCTGCACTGCCTCACAACGTGTTCCTTCTTGTTCACTCACATCATCTTGATTTTGTTTTTTTTTCCCAAGTAAAAGGGATTTCATGCCAGAGGTTTGGCGTGATCCCAGGTTGGATAACTCAGGGTATGTTTACACTGTGCACTGGAGCTGGGTTTCCTGAGCCATCAGAGGTTACAGTCAGCAAGTCTGCAGGGTGCAGGCCAGCACTGCTCGGGCCTCCTGACCCATGCCCAGAAGTCACCTGGCTGCCCTTGCTTTGTGACCAGGCTGTTAGAAGGGTGGCACAGCTGATTCCAGGCTGTTTGACTCACCCCTGGCCAGCACAGTGTGACAATGTTGGTGCTTTCATATTGCACCTCCAACTTCCCAGGCTGCCTGGGAAGGCTGTACTTTGGGATGTACGTACGTACCAGTGAAGACAGGCCCTGTGTTTCCCAGAGTGGGTCCATATCCTCTATTTCCCAGGCTAAACTCTAGGAAGACACTGCTCTTTGACGTTTTATGTTGTTCTGCTTCAGCTCAGGAGTGATTTCAGTCACCGGTGGGCATGGTGAGCCTTTGCAGGGGCTGGGTATGGCTTTGAGAGCGTATGGATCAAAGGGTTCTGGGGGTTATAAAATACGATGTGTAGGCTGTTACATCATATCATGACTGTTCCTGAAACAGGCAAACCTCCAGTCTGTTGTTGTAGGGACAGAGGGCTGTAGGTAGTAAGCCATGCCCTTTCCAAGGCACAGCACTGCCACAGGACTGAGGCCGCTGTGTCCCACGCCAAGCAAAGGCTGGAGCATCCCTTGCTGAGTCAGTCACCACATGGGCTCAGCTCCAGCGCAGCCATTCAGGGAGTGTGTGTAACCCAGCTGCTGCAGAGCACAGGAGGAGGGTGGTGGTGGTGAGTTTGTTGTGCAAGTGAAGGCTGTAGGGACACAGGAGGAAGGTCTGTGTTCCTTGTACTCCAGAGCTGGACCTACCCTCATCATCAATCAGTCTTTTAAATCTGTCTTCTGTAGGACAGGTGCAGGAGTTGGTAACTACCTAATTTGGTGATGTGGAGCTCACCGGTTAGTGTTTGTAAAATGTCATGGGAAGGCTAGGTGGTACTCTTGAGCTGGATTTTGCCAGTGTTTACCCAAGAGGAAAGTGCTGTGTAAATCAGTAGAAGCCCTTGCTCTTCAGAGCCAGGTGCTTCTCTGCGTGCTGGGAGGTGGCAGAAGGTGCTCTGCTGGTCCTCACGCTGCAGTCCACAGTCAGTTAGGAAAACATTTTCGCACATGGTTAGTTTGAGGCATGGGCTTGTTAGCCTTATCACCAGTCAGTATGCGTGCCTTTGCTTTGCTGAGCAGGGACACACTGAAGTACGTGATCTGCTGACCCCAGAGCTAGGGAGCAGGCCCTTCATTCATGATGTCTTCTCTGGATATGGCATAAGTGCGCTCGATGGAAGGGTTTTCTGTCTCAGGTTAACATCTTGTACCCTCAGTGTGACCAGCATTTTCACATTGTCACTCAGGGTGCTGCAGAAGAAGTGAGTGCTGATGAACACTCAGCACCCGCCTTCTCTGATGCTGGCTGCTGCGAAAGACAGAGACATCTCTAATCCTTGGGCACAGAGCCCCACACGCAGCGTTTCCCTCTGGGCCCTTTCATGGCAGTGGAGTGGGTGGTGCTCACCATCCTCAGTCATTCCTTTTAAAAGTGACTTTAGTTCTTAAACAGTCAGAACCAGTTTAGCACAGTGTGTTACGGGTCAGTAAGTGGTGGGAGGACAGCAGCCTGGGACAGCTGGATGGCTGGGCTGGAGAGCACCTACAGACCATGGGATTCCATGGTACACAGCTCCCTCCTGTACATGTTAGTAACGGGATAAACAGGTACAATCCCTCCCCTATCTGGGTATTGGGGGTCTCTTTATTAAAGATGTGGCCCTTGATTGTACTAAGGACTTGAAGCCAGTGAGGGATAGCACCAGCCACCTCAACTCTGGAAGGTGAAGTTGTGGCACCAAGCAGTTGTCCTGGGCTTCTAAAGCCCCTCTAGCAGGGCATGCAGCTCACAGGGCCCGAGTCTCCAGTCCTGTATGGCTTTCTCCCTCAGCATGACGATGTATGAGACTGTGCACTGTGCCCTCCTCTCCGTCAGTCTAAACACAGTCTTTGGTTTGGAGCAGCTGGATTTTTGAAGCCATTTAGGATAAAAATAGGAACTGCTCTAAATCTTTAGATGCCAACTTAGCCTTACAATCTGGCCCAAGATTACTGTTGAAAATGGGATTTAAGCTTCTATCTCCTTTAAAGTGTCCTTAAAAGGTTTACTCCTGGACAAGTTTATGCTCAAATTTAGAAAGTTTGCCATTCGTCGTTCATGTGACCATACTAGGTATTTCACCAAGCAGGAATTAATGTTGGGAACAATGGGAGATGATTTTGAGGAGAAACAGCAAATAACATTGTTCAGAGGACAGGCTTATATGAAGCTGAGCTGTGAATTTCTGGGAAGATGCTATTTGTCACAGAGAAACAGAGTGTTATAAAAATGAAAAGCTATAGCTGAGCCATACATTTTGCATTTAATTCTCTTGGCATGGGATGTTTGGGAGCTTTCTTTCCAAAAACTGGAGCAGTGTATGTTATGCATGTGGCACAGTGTGCTTTAAGTTCATATGATCCCTGTTGTAGCTGTTCCCAGGCGGTGCTGTACTGCTGTGGCACAGTGTGTACAGCCCCACAGACACTCAGCCTGATGTCCTGTGAAAAGCATCACAGATTATTGATAATAGGATTAAGGTATCCGAGGATTTAATTCTGTGTTCATGTGTTTTCAAGTTGTTCCTAAATGGAAGAAATTTTCAGTGTAAGGAAGAGTATACTTGAAAGACTGAACTTCTCAACCCAGCATCAAGAGGGATAAACTGTATTTAAACAATATGTTTAAATAAAGTCTGAATTGATACTGATTCATTCCAGATGAGACTTTGGGATCTCTAAGATGTGTGGGCTTGCTGTACTGTACTCTGATAGCCATCCTCTGTGCTGAACCAGGTGTCTGTGAGGCTTTCACATGTGGTCATGGTCACAGCAAACAGTGGTGGCCATGGCTCCTTATCAGTGACCTGGGCTGTCAGCTTGGGAACAATTCCCCTTGGGGGTGTGTGGGTGAGTCAGCCTCACAGGGCACCTTCCCAGGTCTGATATGGCACTTTGCAAGTCGTATAAACCTTCTTTGCCTCAGTTTCTCTCCCTGGGAGAAGAGGGTTTTGTTCTGTGGTGCCCCACAGAAGGGACATGTGTGTGTGCGTGTGCGTGTGTGCACGCGCGCGCACATACATCAGCCTCTGTTCTGTCGCCCTGCTCAAGGTGCTGAGCACAACTTCCAAGTAAGAGGTGACCAGTTGCACCCTGGGGCTTCCAGCAAAGGGAACCAGAGTCACCTCCAGTTGTGAGAGGGTTTAACTGCTCTTGCACAGCTCACTGATTTGAAGGCCCATAGGGACCCCCGGGGTTCCCCTGCCCGCCCACCTCTGTGTTAAAGCCTGGGATGCTTCATCCAGAGTGTTCTGCCTTGAAGCCATTAGGCTGTGGCTGAACCAGAACATGTATCTGAGAACAACGTTCAGTTGCAATTTAAAGTTCTTTTAGCAAAAAAAGACCTTGTGGAGTTAGAAGCAAATTACTTTCTAGTAGTCCAGAGACACACAAGACCCTTGGAGTACTTTAGCTTGAAAAACTTCAGGTGAGGGACCAGTGACCATGTCCCGCAGCATGTGTGTGCAGTTGTGAGTTAGTGTGAAGACTTTGTGTTCTTTCCCATCTCAGTAATTTTGTTTTCATTTTGTAGTAACTGAGCTTTATAGTGCCTGTTTCCACTTGGCTGAGGTAGCAAATTAGGACTTTGGGTGTCTTTTTCCACTTTGGGCCTCTTATGGCCTTTTCCAGCATCATTCCAGCCAGATGACA
The DNA here is from genome assembly GCA_013400835.1 of Zapornia atra. Lineage (NCBI taxonomy): Eukaryota > Metazoa > Chordata > Aves > Gruiformes > Rallidae > Zapornia > Zapornia atra. The sequence continues at coordinate 100,120 of VZTU01019430.1, read as the reverse complement.
ACCAGTTCGGGCGGTGGGATGTGGAGCTACCTGTGACATTGTGTGTGCATGGGATGAAGGGTGTTGCCTTTCAGTCCTGGTATCAAACTTGTAGGCAATATTCACATAAACTTCTTTCCTGGTTCGTTCAGATCTGGTTTCATCATCCTTCCTCTCACATTTGGCATCATTCCCTGAGAGCTTATTTGCAGTCTGCATCAGCGAGAAACTTTCTGTAAAACCTTTGCTGTCCCTGCTGTTGGGTAAAGCCCAGAGCTGCTGGTGTCTGCTCATGAGCATTGTTTCTGTAACGAAGATCTCAGGTAATGCCAGCACTGGTATGGGCTTTATTCTCACTTCTTTTCCCAAAGTTTTGCAAGACATTTCCTGCTTGCTTTCTATTTTCCATGCCAGGCTGCATGTCCTTGCAATGCTCCTGGATTTCTGCCATCCCAAGTTCCCTCTGTAGGTTTCCACCGTTGGGTCATGTTTTCTGTGGCCTCACTGTTAAATGTTTGAAGCTACCTGTGTTTGAAAAGCAGAGGTGTGGCAGCTGGAGCCCCTCAGACAGGTGAAAGGCCTGCGGACATGTGTGTGTGTGTGTGTGTCTGTCTGTGTCTGTGTGTCTGTGTGTGTGTGCGCGCGCGTGCGCGCCTGGGGGAAAGTCATCGCTGCCTTTTGTCATAGTCCTGTGTCATGGACTGTGGGCAGGAAGGATTAGCAACAGGCAGGAGATTGGTTTTGGCCAGATAGATGCCTGTGCTTCAAGGCATCATGCACAGGTTAGAAAATGTGAAAGCCCTGGGGCCGTTGGGAACAACAGAACCCCCATTTAGCCAGGACACAGGAGCTCTAGCAACCCCAGGGAGGACAGAGCCCACCTGCCGCAGATGTACTGGCAGCGGCACCAGTTTCTGAAGGCAGTAAAGGGAGAAGAACAGGGTCCATCTCCTACCAGAGGTCCCCAGACAACTTGTCTAAGCTAAGTGACCTTTCATGGTAGCTGGAACAAGATATCAGGGTCATATTTTCATCTGTATGTGTTTACAAAATCAAGATTTCCATTAGTAATTGTAACCTCATCCCTGTGCTTTCCTGGAATACATTTATTTTCTTCTGTCTTTGTGTCTGCTGTAAGAAAGACCTTGGCTGACTGTGACAAGCAAAAGAGTCATTCCTTCTCCAGCAGTATGAGACCTCGCAGGGTTCCACAACCTATGGCAGTGTTGTAATGCCAGGATTTATATTGTGTTTCCCAACGAACCGAGGAGCCAGAGGGAGAGAGAAATGTGCAAGGAGAGGAGCAAATAGTTGAGAGGCAACTCACAAACTTCAGAAAAACCTGCGTTTTCACAGAGAGAACCACCAGCTTGGTGTCTTCCCTTCTAGGGTACTGTTAGTGCGAATTGTGAAACTGGTACCTCGGAGGTAGGTGCTTTTGAGAGGCAACAGCCCCGTGTACCCATCTTGCAGAGGACAGTTCAAGCCCAAGGAATTGCAGTTGCAGCTGGCTTGTGAAATCTCTGTTCTGCTCCCCTCTGCAAGCCAAGCAACCTGCCCCACCTCCGGGTGTTGCAGATGGTGCACGGACCCGTGCTGAATATGCAAGAGTGTTCTGAGCCTTTGATCTTGCAGCACACTCCAAAGCTCCAAGCCTCAACAAGCCCTGCCGAAGCAGGGGAAACACTCGTACCTTTGTGGGTTTGGAAACTGAGGCACAGAGGGTTGCCTTCCCTGTAGCCCCCACAGCAGTCAGTGGCAAGCGGAGGAATTCCAGCAACCTCGAGCATGGGCCAGGATTTCAGAGTAAACCCTCTGACTCCCAGTAATGGATCTTTCACTTTGCTGCCTCTGTCCCTGTCACTGGAATTTAACAATGTCCTCCCTTCCTCTCTCACCCCTTCCCTTTCTTCCATTTTAGAGCAGTAGGCGTCATGAAGCCGGTTTGTTCTAATCTGCTAGTGGCTCTGGAGCGTAAGGCAGGGTGCTTGTGGTCCTCCCTCCTTTCTTCTTCCTGCAGACACCAAGCTGGTCTTCGGTTCACTTTTATGAAGAAACCAGGGAATCCTCACAACCAAACAACATGCATATGGAACCGGGATAAACAGGAGAACATATCTTTTCCTCTCTCCCTTCCCAATCTCTGGAGTGCCCTCCTTCCCTGAGCTTGTGTGATCCTGCGGGGCTCTGCCAGCGCGCAGGAGCACTGCTCTTCCAAAACTTGAGCAAGGCCCCTTCCAGAGGCTGGATTTGGGCTTTTTTTTCCCTTCTTTATTTTTGTCCCTTGGGACATAGTGACTCCCTAACGAGGCAGCGATGCTGGTGGGTTGGCAGGAGTCACTGAGCAGTTTGACAGCCCTCTCTATGAAGTTAAGATATTCACCAGATGATTTTCATAGGGCTGGATGCGAAGGTTGTACTGGATCCGCGCTGTATAACATGGGTTGATTTTTAATGTAACGACAATGGCAGCTTTGATCTACAAATTAATGTATATGCACTGCACAGCTTGGAAATCCTGCTTCAGAAGATTCTACAAAAGAACTTTGATATTATTAGATATGAATCTCTAGATTGCAAAGATGCAACTGTAGGAACTAGACATGCTGAAGACATTTAAAGGAGGAAACGAAGGGCTCGGCAGTTAACTACTGCTTTTCCTGGGACAGGAGAGAGAGAGGGATGCGTGCGATGGCAGGTGCCTCTGAGTGAAACCTGAACTGCACAGCTCAGTAGAGCAAAAAGTATGTAGACGGTAACATTTTAAGATATCCCATCCCTTCCTCACCCTCTTGCTCTCAGATCAGCCAGCTGCATTCTGTTCAGCAGAAGCAGTTTGGTTTAGGTTGGGAAGGAGCTCGGATTTTGGAGGTGGCTCATAGTTTGGTTCTGTGCTTTCATTCCGATAGATTTAAGAAAACACTGCATAAAATGGCCTGTGTCATTGCGTGATCTACTACAGATGCACTTATCATCCTAAGATGGTAATTGTACAGATTTCCAGGAAAGGGTAAAAAACATACATAGGTTTGGTAAATACCCGCTTGATGGGGCCAAGCAATTCCCTTTTGAGTGCAACAAACAGAAATTCCTTGTCTTTCACAAAGGCACCACAAGTTAGGAGACAGCTTTGGACTGTAGAGGAGCCCATTGAATGTGGAATGTGGGAGCAGGAGGAGGTGGGATGGCCAGCTGCGTTGGTGGGAAAGGTGTGTGAGGACAGAGAAACAATAGAGGGTAAATGGCAGTTTTCTAAAGTCTCTTGTGATAGTTTCTTCTTCAGAGCATACAGTCCCCAAAACAGCTTTGAATAGTTGTAGCCCGATTTGCTAAAATTAAATTAAAATAGGATTTTGAAGAAATGGAGACATTTAAGTTGTCTGATGGCTTTTAAACAAGGAAGCCAAGCACATGGAGAAAGTCATAGACAGGGTATGTCTGGAGAGCTGTTCCGGGGCCAAGGAACTTCCACCTGCCTCTGTGAGTGGTGATGGAGGCAGCTGGGCTGCAGAGGCCCTGTGAGAGAGCGGGGTGCTGGGAGGTGGTGCAGCACCGAGGAGGAGGCCTCACTGGAGAGCATACCCAGAGCAGCTGAGGAGGAGACCAAGCTGGAGGGTGTACCCGGAGCAGATCGGCAAGACATGTGCTCCGTATGTCAGGATTTTAGTATCGTAGGCCTGGGAGAGCTCCATCCCTTGTGGGCACTGCAGTGGCTGCTCCTTGCTCACATCTTCAGGCGTCCACAGAGCTGGAGGCCTGGCCATGTAGCTCACTGTCACTCGGGCTGATGCCCAGGCAGTGTCACAGTGCGGGGTGACTGCTGTTAGTGACACAGCTGAGTACGGGGCGGGTGTCCCACCCGTGTCTGAAATGGGATAGTAGAAGAGGCCTGCAGAGAAACTGGGGGAGTTAGGAGTAAACCTCCAAGTAAATCTTGTCACCCTCAGATCTTTCTTCCAGACAATTTCATAATCTCGGTTTTGCTTAAGAGCTGGTGGCATTGAAAGAGGGAAACCTGTCTCTAGGCTGCAGAGGCTCGAGTCTTGTTCCCATTGCCTGAGATGCAGAGCATCTTCGGCAAGTTGCTGGGGTTTGGGGGGTTGGTTTTGTTTCTTCACCAGGTGGATATTACTCACTGTTCCCAGATGTGCAACTAAAGTGCTTTTGTAAGAGCTGCTATCCTCTTTCTGTACCTGTGCTTCTGCCACACCTTGTGTGGGGGTTTTGGCTGTAAATTCCTCAGGACAGGGATTATCTCTTACTAGGGTGATTATCTGCAGCACAGAGGTGACTCTGCAGTGGAGTTAACTCTTCTGTCATGAGCTGTACAGGGACTTGACAGAGAGGTGGCTCATATGTGATGTTGCATCGATAGCTGGTGTCTGTTAAAGCACCCTCCAAACTCAAAGCTTCTCTGTGTGAGTGGTAATTTCAGTGAGGACAAGACTCATATTACTGAGTTAACACAGTGGGGGAAGCAAGTCCTAAGGAGCTGCAGCCCCTGACACATTGCCCCTCCAATCTTATCTGAGGCCGCTAGACATTTAAAAAGTGGAAATAGTGTTAATTTCAAGCTGTCCCCAGTGTTCAGGTCCTTTAAAGAATGATGTTCTCATCTAAACAAACTGTTCAACTCTCACAGTCTCCTACAGTAAGATGTAAAGCGCTTTCCCATCTTCTCTGATTTGAACTGGAATAGTATTTGTGTGTTCTGGTATGGGTTTTGGGGTAGGAGCAGGATAAATCCTTCTAATTGTGCCATTCAGTAGACACAGCTTTGTTTATTTTTTAAGCTGGCACAGAAATGCAGGATAAGCTTAGCTGACCACAGGCCATTAAGTGTTATGGCTTGAATTGAATACTGAACAGTATTGTTAAAGCATAAAGAGCAACTCTGGAATAAATTAACAGGTCATATAATATCTCACATTTCCCAGAAATGCAACAGCAGCCACTCATCTCTTTTCAACTACTTGCCCAACTAAGGGTGAGATGTTTCTGCTCTAAGTCAAGGAATCCAGAAACCCGACGTTGCCGTTTGAGCTGGACACGGCTGGAGCCGTGCTCCCTTTGCAGTTGGAAGGAGAAGCGGGAATCTCCCGAGGGTGATTCAGCTTGTCCTAAGGCAGATGTCTAAGATGGGCAGTTGAATCGCTCTCAGAAGGTGCCTGTGTCTCTCCACTGAAGGAGTTCCTGTAACCACCTTCTCCTCCCAGGTATGGGTGATCATCGCTTCACTGGCTTAAATGCTGGTGTATGGCTGTGCCCGGAGCAGGGTGGTGCTGACTGCCACTTCCTTGCATCGTTGGGGTATCTGGGAGGAAGAGGCTACTTGGTGCTTAGGGATTTCTCTTGGCCATTGAGGGGTGGGCAGGGCTCACGTTGCACGCAGCAGAGCTGATTCATCCATGATCTGTTTTATTAGTTTTCCTTGTGTGAGGAGTTGTGTGCTTGAAGAGAGTTGGTATCCTACACTGGGGGCTGTGACCCAGGGTGTTACTGCGGGAGGGCATCCTGGTGTTTCTTCTCTCTGACTGGCTTCAGCAGATCTGAGGACAAGATAGCTGCTGTCTCTTTGTGCTCAAGGGTGCTGTGGGACCTCGCTCCACCTTGATTCAGGACATGCAAATGCTCGAGGGCTGCCAGAGCTGGAGCTGGGGCTGAGCTCAGCCCAGGATACAAATCCAGCTGAAAAGTGGAGAGAGCAGCCCTGCAGACTGCCAGGAGGTCCTGCCGGCTCCCCAGAATAGGTCATGACTGTGCTAGGATGGCACAGCCACCTTCTCTAGCTGGACTTGGTGTAATGGATATCTCTTCTTGCAGTTGCTATATTTCTTTGAGCTGGCTTAGGGAAGGGTTTTGCACTTGTTCTCTGGAGCAGTTGCCTCACGTCTCTATCTTGACTATTTCTAGGAGTCTGCAGACAAACCACAGTGAGACTGAAACCCTTTTCTGTCTGGACACTGTCAGCTACAAATTCACATTCGCATGTGTAGTCCCAGACACTTTGATTGGAAGACTGGAGCTCGTTGGAGTAGGAACTTCCAGGATTAGACCCTAAAAATATATGTTGTTATACCAAATAATACATACTACAGCTTAAAATAGCATGGTTATAAAGCAGTGGCTGGCATCCAAAACTTGACATCCATATTTCTGTTGCCGGGATATTTTCCCACTAAAAGTGAATTAAAAACATAAAAATCAATGTCTATTTAGACTGTTCATTATTATTGCTTGGTTTATAAACAATTTGTCAACACATAACAGACACTTGGAGAGGAGATTTCCTTGCAGTAACACAAATCTGCAGTTCTCCTGGCTGTTTCCTAACCTGGCACTCGCAACCTTGGATCAGAAGTTTTGAAACTGGCCTTCTGAGCAGGGCTTTGGGTAGAGTTTCTCAGCAGTGTATAATTATTCCCATTATACCTGTCGGCAGTGATTCATTGACCGCTGAGGCATACATACAAGCTATTTTTCTCTTTATGACTTTTTGGGGGGATGATTCACTGGTTATAAGTGTACGTTATCATATGACTGAAGAAGAAAAAAAGAAAGACAAATGGAGTGAAGCGCCACTGAGATTTTCCATATTAAAACAAGAAAGAGTTTGGTCGGTAAAACAGTGATGCTTCTCCCACGTAAGGCCAGCAAACATCTGTAAACCTTCAGAACAGCCAGAATCTGTACAGCTTGACTTGGGTTTTGCACTTCTACAATTCAATATGCTGAAATCAGTGGAGCAAACCAAAGTAAATACAGCTGGGAAAGGCAGGGGTATATTAGCTTTTCTTCTGAAGGGCTTGGCCGTTCTCTGCTCAGATGTTGGTCCTTCCCTGTTACTCACTAACCCAGGATCATGGATGCAAGGAGAGCTCTGTCCTTGCTGTGCAGTGGGGAGCACAGGATCGGCATAGCTGTGGTGGCAGGGATGCTCACAGCATCTGTTCTGTGGGCTTTGGCTAAGGAGAGGGGATAGATCCCGGTCACTGACTCCACTTGAATGACGTCACTCCTGGGAAACGGTGGGGCAGGCATGGAAATAAAGTGTTTGGTGTCAGCAGCTGGAGAAAAACCCCAGGTAGTCACAGGACTACCTTGACTTCAGTAGCTCTGAGTGCATCCTGTAACCCACAGGTCAGTGTGAGGATGGGTAGCAAGGTGCTGACTGAAAGACAGAAAGAAAAACCCTCTTCCTCTGTGAAATCTGGTCGGCAGAGTGAGATGGTCTGTTGAGCAACAGGGAAAATAGATTTATGTGTCACTGTGAGGTTCTGTGAACAAGCCAAATTGCTTTGGCATAAAGCACATGATATTTATTCACAAAAATGTGGAATTAATTGCTATCATCCACATTTTTTAATGGGAACATATTTTATGTTTTGGTTACAATAGTCCCGAGCCTCAGTCATTGTGAGGAGCAGGACTGCCCTGAGTGTGAAGGGCCAGGCAGGAAATGGTGGTGGGGCTGGTGGGGCGGGGAGGGAGTGCGGTGAAACCATCCCTCCTACAGCAGCCTGTGAATGAAGGGAGTTCACTTCCATCTTTGTGGCAGTCACATTCATGTCCTGTTCAAAGTTCTGCTCCCGATAGCTCATTACCCAGACAATACCCTCCCAGGCACTTCTTTCGTTGGCTGCTACACTTAGTGGATTTTCCTCTTCTCTGCCTTTTCTTCTAAAAGCAAAGGGATGAACTCTCACCTCTCCTCCTCTCTGTCTGTATTATCTCTCTTCATGTTTGACCTGACCCATCTTGAAGCTGAACCATGTTTTATATCCTTTGTCTCAGATCCAAAATTTTCTACCTAGATCACCCAGGCTCTTGCCAAAAGTTGTCCTCTTGCCCCCGAGCCACGCTGGGGCCTACAGTGCAGTTTGTGCACTTCTCTTACCAAACATCCTCCTCCCTCCCACGCCTCTCTTGTGCCTGCCCTTGCCCTTGCCTGGGCCACCGAATGCCGGCTCTGGGTGGAACAGCACGCATTCAGTGTAGGGATCATGAGTGCTGGTTCCTTTACCTGGTGCTGGAAGAGCTGAGGAGGAGGAAAGGGGCACAAGGAGGAGGGACTTTAGTGCCAACTGAACTTGGCTGAGCTGAGGCAGGAGAGAGCACCTGGTTACCTGGTTTGGGAGGTGTGACCTCCGGTGAGACGCTTCTGCTCCCAGCGGAACCGCAGCGTGTGTTTTTGCAGTGTCTCTGCCTGGTGTACACCGCCAGCCCAGACTGTCCTCACCCCTCCTCAGACTGTCCCCTGGTAACGAACCACCAGAGACATTGAGCAGGGCTCAGGGTGCCGTATCCACACGTGCTGCACTGGTCTGGAGCAGACCTGCCAGTTTATGTACAGGCATCTTCCCTGTTTCCATATTACTGTATGTTTTAGGGTGGCGTTTCCCTGGGCTTTGCACTCTGCAGCTCTGTTCTGCTCCATCATTTCCCTGGTTAATGAAGGATTGACTGTGTCCTTTCATACATGAGCAGAAGAAAGATTTTTATCTACAGGGACAGAGATAGCAGATATATGAATTACCAGAGGGGTGAGCAGGTCGTTCTGATGCAATTCCATGGAAACAAGCAATTACATTTATAGGCACGGTTGAGTAAGGTAATTGGGAGCACATCTGGCCAGTAGCAGGGATTTTCTACTCTCTAATCATTGCCATGGACCCACATGCTGGAGGAAAGCCCAAGTTGAAAGGGTCACTCGCAGGCCAATAAAAGAGTATCTGTTGGCTTGGAACACTAGACTCAACAGTTTCAAAACCATGTTTTTCTTCATCTTGTTGAAACCCAAGATTACACTTAGTCATCACTTATATGGCTGGACTTGTATGATCTCACAACTACAAACCTTTTCCTTTCTCCCTCCTCCTCCTCTTTTTTCTTCCTTTTTTTTTTTTTTAAATCTTTGGAGAACCATTTATTAAACATATGTTTTATTCCTGGCTGGGGATTTCCACTCCAGTTTCTGTGGTTGATATCCCAACGCCTACAGACTTCTCAGAGTGGGGTGAGGGAGAACTTGGTCAATGCAGCAGGACAGAAGTCATGACTATTCCCTTGCATTAGGTAGATGGGTCGGGTTTCCAGCTAGTGTAAATCACCCTGGCCCCTAGGTCTGTTCCGATGGTATTTGCAGCTTTTTTTGGACATGTGGAGGAGTAAAGCTTTGCTAACAATGATGCTGAAGGAAGTGTTCAGTACTTGTGAGGATGTGTTGACATTGCAGAGCAGTCTCTTGATCTTGCCTCTTGGAAAGGATGGTGTTACAGTGCCTTGTCCATGCCAGCAAGTGTTGGTATAACCTTGAGGAAGAAGTTCTTGATTTCTGGTTGGGAAAGTTCTATCTCTTTGGATCTCCCTGCTCTCAAGCTCTATGAAATTCTAACTTCTGCTTGGGCTCAGGTACTGCTCTTTCTTGAAGAAATTGTAACCTGAGGGGATATATTTTGGATAAAAGCACAGGCCAGCAGGTTGTTCATGGGGCACTCGTGGACAGCTCAAGGGAGGCACCTGCAGATGTGGGTAAAGACACATATCCCTAGTCCCAGCACCGTGCATGGCGTCGTGCCTCCAGCCCTTGGTCGTGCCCTTGTCTTGGCCTGCAAGCTGAGACTGGACACTCCAGGACAGGGTTAGGCTGTGCCTGCATCTCTTCCTTGCTCAGCAGAGTCACAGCCCGAGATTTTAACTAGGACAGGCCCTGTGCAGGGACTATTCCTACGGAGCGTGGGTGGGGAAGGGCAGAGCTGGATTCTGGCCCAGGGGTGCAGAGGCTGCCTGCCTGCCGTGGTTTGCACCTCCTGCACTCCAGGCAGCCCAAGGAAGTACCTGCAATGGCCATTCTTTCATGAAGCTGTTCTGACCGCCCCTGGATAGGCCTCTGGAAGCCTTTATACATGTCCAGTTTTAAAAGCTAGGAGAGCCACGGCTTCTGCATTGTGCAAGTGGGATGGACCCCAGAGGGGTTATTAACTGTACCCAGTGCCTCTCCCTGCACACAGGCACAGGAGAGCCCCGCAGCAGGGAGCAGGTCCCCTCCTGCCCTGGCATAACAACTCCTGGGCACAGCTGTGACTCGGAGTGAGGAAAACCATCATGCTTAGAGAACACCTCTGTGCTCCAGAGCCAGTCACCAGGCTTGGTTCCTCCTCCAGCATTCTCCTTTTGTTTCAGGTCAGCTCAGAAGCAAACAGGATTCTTTCTTTTCAGCTTCTCCTTTGGCTGAAGTAAGCCTTGTATCTGGTTTTGGCTTTTCATGAGACAGGCTGCCTTTACATTTGCTTTTCTCATTTATAATTGAGTGTGCCGCAGCGCTGCTTTGCCTCTGATGAGTGTTGTAAAAGCCTTTTGTTGCCAGCTCTTCTGGCCTGTCCTGTGCCCTGCGATGATCGTGTACATGATGCTCAATAAAGAGGTACATCAGCACAGCTGTAGTTGTACCTCTGAAGCTGTAGTTGTGTATTCATTCAGCCTTTGTGCACCTTGCACCACGACAGATGAATGTGTTTGGCTGCTGTGCTTCATTTCACTGGTATTAATTAGTAGAGGGTTACGGTTTATGACAGCCAAGTGGAAAAGCAAAATCTTTGCTCTTAAACTTCCTAGTCTCACAGTCTGCAGGGAGAGGTCCATCAGGAGAGACGGGGAGAGACAGAGCCTCTTCCAACTTCTTTGTGTGCATCAAGTGAAACTTTTAAGCCGGGGTCTGAAACCTTGCAGTTCATTCAGTAAACAACCTGTGCTGGCTGAGACCCTGCTGAACAGGGCTGGTGCTCCACGTTCCAACGGGAAAGGACAGCTCATCGCATTAAAGCCACAGCTTGTGCAGTGTTGGGAAGTGCACAGCCTGGGCAGGAAGGTTAGGAAAGTCGGGTAGGGTTAGTGAGTTTTAATAGTATTGGATGTACAGAAAAGTGCTCAAGTACTGTAGCTGCTTCACCAGAGCTTCGGTGTGGGCAGCGTCCCTGCTACTGGTGTGAGACACTAGTGTTTGGGGAAGAAGATGACGGTAATGGGGATGGGATAACAATATCTAAGGGTAGAATTTAGGAAATAAACCTGAGGAATTGATAAAGTAAACCTCAGAAGCATTTGGCAGTGCTCACAGTTCCTGCAGAATCCATCACAAAGTCCAGTTGCTGTGATGTATGGGCCAGTGAGCAGGACCTTTGTTCTGTGCTGCCTTGCTCTTCCGTGCCCCTTGGTCTCTTGATCTTTTAATGCCTCTATTCTCCAGCTACAAAGCAAGGATCCAGTATTGCCTTTAAGAGGATGTGGATTGCCTTAAATTATGAATGTCTGTAAAGCACTTTGAAACCTTTGGGCGGCTCTTGTTTCAGTGGTACAAGGTATTATCCACGCTGTCGCTGCCGTGCCTGTGTCAGGAAGTGTACAGTGGGGTTTATGTGCAGCTGTGGTCCCCGCTGAACGCTGCAGTTGGATGCTGGGGATAGGTGTTCCATTAAAGCTGCATGTGGAGAGCTTGGCTGCCTCTGAACATGAGAGCTGCAGGAGTAGGGAGAAAGAAGGCTGCAGGATAGAGATAGATAAATGTTTGCTGCAGCTTTTGCTTTATTCTTCCCTTTTTCTTTGTCATGAATCTGGCCAACTAGAAATAAGAATTTATGCCTGTATCTATTAGGAAAGCATGGCTGGAATGTAAGATTTATTGGCACCAGTAGGAAGGAGCAATTTCAGAAAGAGCTGTGGAAGTAAATTCATGTGTTGAGGTTTAAGTTACTCTGAACTCTTCCTCCACAAGAACTAATGAGCAGAACTATGCCAATTAATCATTAACCTTTGCCCTTCTGTGCCACCTTTAGCAAAGATTCTTACACTCTCTTTAAGGTTGGCACTTGGTGTTGATACAGCCATGGGGTGGGAATTTTAATACTGTTTACAGCTGGGCTGGAGAAATGGAGTGATTAATTCCAAGCCTTGCAAAGTCAACGAGAACTGCAGTCAGACCCAGGCATGAAAGACTCCCCTCTACCCGTGTGGGGCTGAGTGGAAAGCAGGAGGTGAGGGGTTCCAGAAGAACTCTGGCTGATGCTTAGAAGCAAGGCTGGGGATATCAGTGTGTCTCAGGGTCAGCAATAGATGCAGCTCTCTGTGGTGGGAGCGCACAGTGAGGGTCACTGGAGTTGCCCTGTTACACAGGGCAGAGTGACCGTCCTGACACCTTCCTGGGTGAAGTCAATTGCTCAGGTGATCTGCTTGTGTCCAGGAGTGCCACATGGACAGCACCTTTGTGGTAGTGGCTGTGTTGTTTAATGATCCCACAGATGGTGCTGTGTATGGGAAGGGGCCAAACAGCCTCATGATCTGTCTGTTTCACCCAGCTGGGGCCATCCTTGAGCCTGGGTGCCTGAAGGCAGGGTCTGCAAACACCCTTCTTCTTCCCCTCCCCCAGGCTTTGCTCACACCAGTTTGGTGAATACCCTTGAAGGGACCAGGCTGTCAAGACAGGATGGTGGAGGCAAAATGATCCAAGATGAGGGGAGGAGCAGCAGGAATTAGCACGGTTTTCAGAGGCAACTGCACATGTGCTGTGCCGTGAATTCTCATTCCAGTGTGTGGATTGAGCTTTCTGGTCATGTTATCAAAATCTGATCTGTAGTGATGAGCAGAGATTTAACAGGGTTGTGAATGGAGGTGATTTTTCACCTCCTTCACTTCTCTTGATCCTTTGGATTTAGCAAAAAGCCTGGCAAATGGTGTCCAGAGTTTCTTGCTCTCCACAGCCCTAAGCTGCAGCCAGCGGGGCTGGACTCTTTGTGTGTGAGGAGCCTTGGAGGACAAATACCTCCTTTCCTTAAACCTCCAGGATGCCCAGGAAGTCACAACTTGGGAGTCATTACAAATGGATCATTAGATAAACCATGTTTATGTGTGAGATAGTCAGCTTGGCCGTGGCTTCTGATTCATGCGCAGCTGAGGCTTAACACCGCTCCAAGAGATCAGTGTGTAATGATGCTTTTCCACTTCGTTCCAAGGAATGTTTCTTCTGCCCCTCCTGTTCCCCTGCCTCTTTTAGCTCTGCTTAACTGCAGAGGAGAAAGTTCATTCCCGGAGCTTGTTCTGCTTTCTTGCAGCTTTGCCATTGGCTGCCCAGGGACAGGCAACTCACTCTGGTTTTCAAAGCATTTTTTGTAGGGCTGAGCTGAGTTTAAAGCTTAATGGGATACGTACAGCATCACACAGAACCAAGAGCTCGTGCTGCGAGCTGAAGATTTACAATTATTTTAATTTAATCCAAATGAAAATATTGCGTGCCAAGTTATTTTGCAGACATCTTTTCTGGATGGTTATTTGATTCCTTACACTTCATAAGGAAGATTTAAGTTGAGGTTTGGCCACTATATTCGTGTGTCCAAATATATTCTGGGGTTTGGTTTTTCAAAGCAGGCCTCCTTAGCTTTTGCAGGTGCAGTTTTTTGCCCTTGCAACTAACTTCGCCTTTGGAGTGGCATTTGGACAGGGCAGAACAGGATGACACAGGGGGTGCCCAGAAACGCGGGGTGGCTTTAAACACTCCTGCAAGTCTGTCCTCAGGGCTGGGGAGCATCAGGCCAGCTGTGTTCTCTGGGTGAAGGCTTCAGGATCAGGCATCATGGTTACTTCTCTGCCTTTACTCTGCAGCAGCGAGTGTGCTGGTGTGGGCCTGTCTCTGCAGCACCTTGGCTGCGGCAGCTGGGGACCCCAAGGCTGGTGGTGTGACAAACTACCTTGTCCCAGGGTATTCGGGGCAAGAGGGACCTTAGTGCCATTCACAGAGAGAATTAGTTGCTGCTTGGCCCCCCCATGGTGCCTGTGTGTCAGCTAACTGAAATGGCCTCTAGAAAGCAAATCCTGAGGCTGCTCAGGGCAGTGACATGAAGAAAGTGCCACTGTGTCCCCACCAGCATTCAGCTTCTGTGTGGGGCCACCATAAAGTCACTTGTGTTCCTCAGGGTCTCTTGATGTTTTCTAAGACGCTGGACAAGAGGAAAGTGCTCCATAGAGTTTTTTTGTGTATTTGGTTTGTATTCGATGTTTATTGGGCCTCGTGGAAGGTGTAGGGGATTAACTGACATTGTTTTAACTTCTGGAGAGAGGGGAGATTTCTAGTAGACACATTGGAGACACTTGTCCTCCCCTAACTTCTGATGTCAGTTGGGAGTTTGGAGCAGTTGCCGGGGTTCAGCCAGGTGCATTCCCCCTTGGAGGTGCCTTGTTTTCTGTCCCACTCACACAAGTGCTCAGAATTGGCACCGGAGTGGCTGGTGTGGGGGCCAAAACTGCGTGGCTGCTGTCGCGGGGCTGTGGGAGAGGAGAGAGCCCAGGACAGGCAGAGTGATGTGTTTGTTAGGTAACTTCTAGAGTGGTTATTGCTGTTGGCTGCTCCCACATCGCTCCTCTCCATCACCCATCTCCAGAGGCCATTGGGGATGCTGAAAGCCTGACCCACAGCACCCCTGCTCACACCTCCCTCCACAGAGGGGCCCAGCAGGTCTGACAGGAAGGGGAACCCCAGAGCAGTGTGTGGCCATCAGCTCCAGCAGCCACCCTTAATGCTCTTCAAAAGCCTCATCGTGATGAAGGCGGCTCTTCGGCAGCGTTTACGTTGTGTTTCACAGGCTGAGCTACTAAAGCCCCTCCTGGAAATGTTTCCTCTCCCTATTTTAAATTCCAGCACCTTTTGTGGAAATGAACAGTGACATGGAGATGGTTTAATTGCACAGAGCTTTGGTTGAGCTAGAATCAACATTTCCTTAACCTCTTATTAAGTCTATCAGAAAGGTTTTGGGTTTGTGGGCTGGTTTTTATCTTGAGGTCATATTGTTAGCAGGGTGTGCTTGACATCATGTCCTATAGAAGTGCTCAAAAGATACTGATGCACGCTGAATTGAAGGAAAGAATGAAGATGATAATATGAAGCCCAAGAAATTGAAGTCTGTTAAAAGTTTTACTATAAAACCTTGGTTGCTGAACCATCTGCTTTTAATCTTCCTATTGCTATGCGGTCTTCTGGGGACTTGGGCTTGGCAACAGATTTCCAAATCACTAAATTAATCTTGTCAGCTTCAGGAAGCACCAGAACCCCCCTGGGAGGTGGATTCTGCGCTCAGTTACACCTGTGTGAGCTGAAGGCCCCCAGCTAGCACAGCGATATGACATTTTCTCTCTAGAACCCTGCCCTCAGATACCTGAACTCACTGATCTGCAGGCTGAAACCTACCTGCGTTACTTGTCCAGAGCCTCTTACGGGCAGATGGCCCTGGAGTGTTTGAGGCTGTCTGCATTATCTCAAATATCTGTGTGGTTCTGGCATGAAGATGCTCAGCAAGGCTGTGACAGTCTGGTTTTCTGCTTGAGCCACAGGTTTACGTGCGGGTAAAACGTCCTCACTGCAGCCCCCTTCTGTCAGCAAGGGCTGTCCATATATATATGGCCTGATCAAAACAGCCATGGCAAGGATCTTCAGCACAGAGTCTCGGTCTAAAAACCCCCCAAGTGAAACCTGCTCCAAGTTCCTGTGTTGGGATGGTGAGCAGAGTGGGAAACTGGCGTGAGGCACCTGTTGGCTTCAGGAAATAACCGTGTAGAAGCTGTAATCTCTTAATGTGCGTGTCCACAGCGTGACAAGTGCTCCACAAACACTGCAACTGAGACGGCTGCCGCTGCCAGAGGCTCTGCTGGCATTTCACTGCAGCAGAAGGTGCCACTTGTGCACTTCTGGCTTCTCCTTGGAAGCTGCAGCTCAGTGGGTCGCACTGAGCAGTGTGAAGAGGTGGCGGAGAAGGGCTGGGGGCCTCGTCCCCGAGTTGGGCTGGGGGCACCAGTGGGAGCTCCTGGCACTGCAGCTCTGCAGCTGCCTCTGCCCCCAGGAGCTGCCAGCAGCCCCAGCAACAGCTGAAGAGTTTTATTGGAAAGCTGTGTTTCCCGAAGCCCCGCTCTGCGCCTGGGCTCTGCTTCACTGCGGCATCTCCCCAGAACCCTTTCAGGATCCACGTGTCTCGTTAGATGTGGAAGAGCTGCACATCTCCCTCACACTGGACATCTCCCAGCACATGCTGGAAAAGCCACTCTGGTGGGGCTGGGTCCCTCTGGAGCTTTGCCCTGGAGTAGCTCTGGTGGAGCCCCGGCCCCACAAAGGAGGAAGGGGAATTTGATGTTGTTTTTCTTTATTAATTCTCAGGGAAAAACCTTTAGAAAAATCCTGTCAGTCTCAGTTGTGAGATCTGACATACAGCCTAAAAATAGCATTTTGGTGCGAGCTGAGAGCGCCTGCAATGAACTGACAGGAGGAACAGGGGTTGGCAAATCCACACTGCTCGACATGTCCAAAACTAATTTTCCACATGAAGGCTCCTCTTCCTTTTCCCTGTGCTGTTTAAACAGGAATGTAAAAAGAAACTGTTAAGGAAACCCACATGTGTAATTGTTAGGGGAGCAAGAAAGTTTTGTGGCTGAGAAAGAGGAGAAGAGCCAGATGATCCTGTAACTTCTCCTGCCACAGACTTACGTGACCTTGGTGAGCAATTGGTGACTGATTGTGGCTGTTCACTCCTGGGACACAGCGTGGGGCAGCTCGGACAGGTGTTCTCTGCAGTGCTGAGCAGCGAGGTTTCCACTGGGGTGCTCAAGAGCAGAAGATACGCTTTTCAGCTCTGCTCCTGAGCGTTCTGCTCCTCTGTCTGAAGCGATGAAAGTCGCTTCCTCTGAGAAAGGGGGTCACAGTAGCTGGGATGGCAGTCGGGCACTTGCCATGGAGCTGCGATCTTCCGTACCAGCCCAGCATCTGTACTTGTTGTCCCAGATGTCCTCATCTGCAGGATACGCAGCCCAGAAGAGTCAACAGTGAGTTCCTGTATTTAAAATAGTCCTGTGCCCAGAGGAGCGGGGGAATAACGAGGCTCCTGGACTGTACAGTCCTCCCATCACACTCCTGGTTCTCAAGAGACTTCTATTTCTCAAGTGCAGTTCGCTATCTGCTATTTATGCCTGATTTCTACACAAGGAGATGCAGACCCGTGCGGGATGCTGAGACATCCCTGCTAGGTAAAGACAAGCAACAAAGCTGCTGTTCCCTAGAAGGGAAAAGAAGAGGTTGTTTGTATCCTGCACCTTCCCAAATCAAGAGGGAAGACTTTGAAGTCCAAAAATAGTTGCTATATTATACACATATTGTAGGATGTTTACCACTGGAGACTAATGCCTAAACAATGACTTTCCAAGCTGCTCCAAATGTGATCCAGCTTTATTCTAAACAGTCGTGAAAAAAAAATCCCGATTACAACAACTGAAGCTCTGCTATTTGTTTTCCTTTCACAGTTGGGGATTCTGTACACACAGAGAAGTTGCTTGGGGTCTGAAAGTGTTTATCCAGCCAAAAATAAATGTTCTAAAAATGATCACTTAGCATTCTCTGCATCTCTGCATATTTATTTACCATGAAGAATCTGCTTACAGAGCTTATATTGTATTTTTCTAACATTTCAAGTTTAGTGGGAAAAAAAAAAAACCCCGAGCTTGTTTCTCTACCAGCACCAGCTTCTGCCCGAGGCGGGAGGGGGTTTCCTAACTGGTTTTGAGCGGACTGTGGTTAATCTCCAGACAAGTTTACTTAGTGACCAAAGGTGATACTCAGAGCCAGATTTTTCAGAGCAGCCTTCTAAATACAGCACAGTGTCGGGAGCGGCTTGTGTTTCCAGTGTGAGAGTTGTAAACTTGCAAGTTTTCCTGGACACTGATGGGTTTGTATCCAGTATTAGTAATTTTAGAAATGATAATATTAGACCATTAAGCAAAATTCACATTGCAAGAGCAGTATGTTTACCAGAACAGCCTTTTTTCCAGGAAACTGCAGAAGGAGATTGCTGGGGGAGACTCCAAATTCCAGGTGTTTTCAGCCCCACCCGTGGTTCTGCCTCCCCTGTGAATATGGGTTTATTTGTGGGTTTGCATCTTTACAGAGAATCTTTGCTGTTGTATTTGAATGTTTTCAGGATTAATGACTTGAACCTCCTGGGGAGTTTTATCACCACTTTACAGAGGAGGAATCTGGGAAAAAGAAGGGATTTACCTGAGGTCACTTAAGATGTCTGGGGAGCTTTGGAGGAAGCTCAGCTCTTCTTCCTTGGGAGATGCCAACTCTTCGCCCGTGATGGTCTGGCTGTGCTGCCTTGAGGAGAGTGCTGCAGGCTGTTGACCCTGGTGCTCTGGGCTTAATGATGGGCTCTTGAGTTTTTGCAGTTCTTCCACTCCATCTCTCCATATGTTAAAGAGTCTGTTCGCTTTCAGACTTCTAGAAACCACTCAATGAGTTGCTAATGTGCAGTGGGAGGAAAAAGCCTCTAGAAGCCTTGCAAATGCAAGATCACAGAGCACTTAGAAGAGTAGAAGCACGGTCTCCCCTTTGGCAAGGGGCTTGGAAGCCTGGCTGTCTGCCTAAGGCTTATTTGGCGTTGGGAATCCTTTCCCATCTAACACAGCTGAGCAGGGGGAGCAGCGGACAGGAGCTTCTTAACCAGGGCAGAGGAGCATCTTGCAGGATGCAGAGGAGCAAGCAATACGAGCAGCCCTGCTGCTCCCTCCTGCCTTTGGGCAGACAGTGGTCTCTCAGCAGTAGCTCAGAGTGGAGTGCTCGGTGTGGCCAGTGGGAGATGGTTTTGCTGTGAAGTAGTGGTGTCAGTCAGTGATGAGCTGTCAGGAGGGTGGAGGCACTGTGGCCCTGAGGAGGTCTGAGCACTGGCCTGACTCTGCACGTGGGATATCCCACAGTTCTTGATGACACTACTCCTAGTTACTACTACCAACGTGTGCCCAAGGGCATTTTGGACACAGGTGCTCAGTAGTGCTGAATCTTGCCTTTCTGAGTGCTCTAGCACATTCATACACCCCTGAGGACACCATCACTCATGCCACAGCAAGCTCTAAGGACACTTTGAATTAGAAAGGGCTTGGCATCTTCCCAGATGAGCAGGTTTGCCTCTATTGCAGTGACTCTCACATGCAGACAAGGGTCTCCCTTCACAGATGGAACACGTGCAGGTCGTGCTGGGTAGTGGCAGATGAGGATGTGATTTTAGGTTCTTGGCTTGTCCATCTCAGGAGGTGTATATTATTGATCCAGTGTCATTCCACCAACTGTTAAATAGAGTGGCCACAATGATCAGCTGTGGAGGTGAGGAGAAGCTCTCTGTGCTTGCAGGGAGCACTGTAGCAGCTAAACTCTTTGCTGTGCTGTTGTCACACGTCCATGGAAGGATGTAGTGCAGTGAAGTGCTTCTGTTATCATGGCACTGACTGAGTGAAGCACCTCTAAATAGAAGTCGCTTGTCACTTAAGATGACTGACAGTTGCTCTGTCACAGCCTGCAGATACCTGATGTTGGGGTGGTTAGCAGTTCTTCTGACCCAGATGTTTCCAGGCTCTCTGGAGGCCACAGGTCCATGTGTTACAGGCTGCTTGGCATGAGCTGTGACTCTGTTAAGGGTGCCCTGCTCTGTTGTCGCTGTAACTTCTCTTCTGACAGTTTGTGTTTGAATCTGGTGACTCGGTGGAAATGGCCTCACATGCAACAGCCATTTCACCTCCTCCAGCAGGGATGTCCGTTGAAGTTTGGATGCCATTACAGCTCCATGACCTCAGGAGATGGCTCTGCATTCACGCTGCCAGGCTGGGAATAGTTGGCACTGGGCAAAAATTGCTATTGTGTCAAGGATTTGGCCTGGCTCCCTACATGATGGGAAGTAGGCGCAGAGCCCAGGCAGCATAATGCAGTTGGTTTCTTGCTGATTTTTACCTGCCAAATCTGGAGCAGAATAAGTAGTTATGGCTGATGTCATTCTTTTTTAGGTTCTTATTTATTTTTGCAGGCATCTGACCAGCTAGATCAGTGAGACCTAAACTCATCATGCATAATTCTATGCAAATACCTGACTTTTTTAACATTTCAGGTTCAGGGAGTAAAACATCCTGACCTGCCTGCCTTATAAAATGCCTGTGGTCTAATTGAAGAGCTCATAACTTTTTAAAAAAAGCAAGTTGAGATTTTTCTGTTTCCATGGCAAAGCAGCTTTTTCCAGCCCTTTTTCACCATTCAGCTAAAATGAACAACACAAGGGTATCCAAAACTTGCTTTTAATGTGGTCCTGGCACCGCCAAGTGCGAGGTTCAGTAATGAAAGCAGGGAAAACTAATCCAGGGCCCGTTTCGTAATAAAATGAAGGATTTCCCAGTGCTGGAAATACAATCAATTGCCCACATATTGCTATAGGTCTGACCTCACATGCGTTCTCTGTGACATGGTGCCATTCCTTAGGCTAAGAAATACTCTGCTCCAGCCACTAAAGTGAAATTAAGTTGTTTCCCTCCTCAGCCTGGAGCCTTCGCTGCGAAACGCAGCTTTCTTCCCATCGTCCTGGGCAGCAGAGCTCAGCTGTGCCCTCCTCCAGCACATCCGAATTGTGCTGAAGCCCCAACAAGCAAAAGGGCTGGTTATTTTGGCCTGGAAAGCTGGGTTTCAAGGCCAGGCTGCCTGTACAGGACCATTTCCCTGCTGGCACCCAGCCTTCCAACTAAAACAGCAGCGCTGGACTCGCTCCTTGGGGTTGCAGTGGCACCAGCGTGGCAGGGAGAGCTCCAGGGGATGGGACCGGTCCCTTCAGCACTCGGATTCGGAAAGGAGATCCCTGAAGAGAGACCTCTGAGCTCATGCAGATCAGTTTGCGGGGCTGAGCCTCCAGAACCACAGTAATTAATAACAACTTGGCAAGACAGCCCTGGGTTTCAATAGGAGTTCTGCACTAGAGCGGGATGAGAATGCAGCATTAAAATAAGGCAGACAGTTCACAGCAGGCTGAGGAGGGAGGCCAAGATCAACAGGATAAAACTCTCCTTTTACAGAAACTGCCCTAAACCTCTTTGTCCACACACAGGGCCTTAATTCAAGGCTTGCTGAAGTCAATGGGGAAAAAACCCTTCATTAATTTCAATGGGCTTGAATCAGCTTGAACCCAAATTCTGGCCAGAGGACAAGTGTTTATAAGCTGGCTGTGGATGGATTTAAGCTGGAAACTAGAGGATGGTCTCCAAGTACAGAGCAGGGAGGTTCTGGAGCCACTTCAGCAAAAGTAGAGGTGGCAGAAACGTCTTAAAAATTATTGAGGGAACTTGTTTGAGCTAAAAAGGAAACTACGTACTGCGGTGGGGGTGTGCCAGCAGTGAGGAGTTCTCTGGGCCCTTCCCACCCTGCACTGGCCAAGCAGCAGGACACTGAACTGGCACATTCCTCCTCTTCCTGTAACTGCTGTGCAGAAACTCCTCTTTTAGGCTTTTGGCACAGCGTCATTTCAAGGAGATGGTACATGTTGGAGTTGTTGATTACTGGGGATGCTTTGTGACAAATGCTACTGAGGGGTTCCACACGAGCCCCACACTATCTGGTATCCCATCTAACGCAGCGTTCTTGTTATCGTACTGACGACACCTGACTTCCAGTTACACCACCTTTTCTTACAGCACATGTGCTTAAAATACTTTTTTCTTAAGCCTGAGAGAGCTGGGCTCTCGTTCTCTCCCCAACACATGCTCTTCCAGTTCCCAAAAACCCAGCGGCACTTCCAGGGGTTGAACTTTGACGTTTGGTGTCTCTCAGGTGTTGTGACTGGGCCTTGTAAAGGGCTTTGGTGTCGCTGGGCCGGCGTCCTCAGTGCCTTCCCAGATTGCCATCTTCTCAAAGTTTCTGCTGCTTAACTGTGTTTTGGTTTGTTTTCTAAAGCAGAGGCACATCTGTGTCCTGCCATGAAGCTGGGTGGGGACTTGCTGTGGGCTCTGAGCAGTGCCCAAGGCACACTGGCTCTGCAAACCCTCCGCCTCCCTCCCTGCAAAGAGGGATGCTCGTGTCTGCCCTCTGACGTGGGCACAGACTACAGCCAAAGCGTTATTCCTAGGCATCTGAAATACAGATGTCTATTCCCCACAGGTTAGTAGGAAGCTGTGATTAGGCATTTAAGGAGGTGTGTAGTGTTGGATGGTACCATGAGGCTGTAACTGTTCACTGCTCAGAGGTCCCCACCGCTCTGCAGGGCTGTCACTGGCTGAATAGTGTAGCATTGAGCCCTTAATTAACATTATGTTAAATAAAATATATGCTATTCTAATAGCACCCAGTCCTCGCTACTGAAATTAATCAGACTGTAAATGAAATTAAACCTCCTTTATTGGCTATTGAAGTTAGGCCACTTTAATGGGAGGATGATAAATTGCTCGCTGTAAACGTGCTGTAGCACTGAACATAGCTTTGATCCAGCTTTGATTTCTCTTAAAATCCCTTACAAAACAAAATTACTTTGTACTGCCAGGCATTTAACTTCCTTTCTTTTATCTGACGTTGCAAACACAACCAGTGAATTTCGAGTATCTCTCCTTACAAAACACAACCTAAATTTAAAGCAGTAATAGCTTTTCCCAGATGGAAATGGTGTTTGAGGAAAAAACCAAACCACAAGTAAAATCCCCTCTTGTCCTCAGTGGATGTAAACTAGAACAGTATTTCACAGTTAAAAACAAATGATGTTCTTTCTTGCTTGTCTGCCCTACCCCAGGGTGGCCTGTTGCCAGCAGTCAGTGAACTTTCTAAACAAGATTGTTAAAATAAAAATTCTGACACAGAATTCAACAAAAATTAATAACCCCCTAAAAACGCTGTGTATTTGTGTTAATAAGATCTCGATGCTAATGACATGGTAAAAAGACCCCTTGTCTCACCCAATTTAATCATCCCTCTTGTCAGACTGAGCCACGTTGTGATAGAGCAGCATAAACCTGGGAGAATCCAACCCTGCGCAGTGGCTCTGGGTTTACACCAGGTAAAGCAGAGCAGCATCCAACCCTTTTTTTCTTCTTTTCAAACCCAGACCAGAACTGTGAGTGCTCCCAAGCACGTTCCTGATACAGATTTGTTTTTGTTAACAACTGCGAAAGGAACGGGCTCAGAGCTTGTGCCAACTGTGGCTGAACTCCTGCCAAGTGCAGTGTGTGGATCTGTATGGCAACATTGGCAGCCAAGCACAGGTTTGCGTTCACTGCTGCGTTACACATTTACACACCACCGGGAAGTGGTTCCAGTTCCCTCCCGTTCTGCAGGGTGACCACAGCCAGTCTGAGGGAACAGTCATCTGTTAATGAGCTCGTAATGAAACGCTTGGGCTGGGATTTAAAAGCCATTTACGGGGCGTAGCGGGTATGACGGCCCTTTATCAGCGCTACTGTGAGAACAACATGTCAGAGACGGTTTTGGTGGTGGGAATTAAGCTATTTGTTTTATGGATAAGTATAGTCCCAGCTATTTCCTGCGCATTCCAGGGATGGAGAAGTCGCCTTGCCAATTTGCTCTTGACATATTTACAGACGGAGAAGCCACCTTTGGACCAGTTCTTGCAAACATCGTGTTCCATTATGAAAATGTTCCCAAGGCTGAGGGCGAAGAGTCTGGCTCAGAATATCTCCAGCCCCAGACAGTGTGGGCCAGTGTCTGATCCCAGCCGTGCTGGGGAACGTCTGAAGTAATTCCATTAACTTTTCGCCATGTCTTCTGGATGGGCAGCAGAGCAGCTGAGGTTAGAGCCTGACCTTCAGGCTTCAGTAGGTCCAAAGCGGACGAAATTGCTGGGTTTTATTTTCTTTATTTTATGGGCAGGAAATAGTGCCAGCAAGCCCTGTTATGGGCTTTGCTTTCTCAACAGTTAGAGTCTGGAAACTGTGAGGACATCCACAACTATCCAAATTCCGCAATTAATGAGGCATTCCCAGAGTAGATGGGGATTGCTGTGGTTGCCAACAAGGGCTAGTGATTCTGCGTGTCAAAGGCAGTATTGCAGAGCTGTCAATCTCCAGAGACAGCGCCAGCACCACTGGGGCCATGGATAATGAACAAAAGGGATGCTCAGTTCTGATGTCAGCCAAGCTTCTAAGCCCATGCTTAAATCCTGGGACTAAAGCTCATGCTAAAGTGCTGTACTGAGCTGAGCTTGCATGCAGAGTTCATGCTTCATCTAGGTAAAATACCTAGCAAAAAAAAGCAAATGAACAATAATTATTTTGAGTGTTTTGATAGGGGCCCAGAGGGTGATGGGAAAATTCCACTGCCCTTCGGTGAGCCTTAGGTGAGGGTATGGTTACTGTGCAGGGCTGCGTCTGGTGGGACAGAGGAGCAAGCAGCTGTCCTCTCTGGTGTCACAGTCCAGCTACTTCAGGGCTTGAATGAAGGTTTTTCTCAGTTTACTAACAAAACGTGCTTGCATTTGAGTCCAGACAGTGGCACTGTGAGTGCCACTCAAGAGTAACGTTTTTATGACCAAGTTCTAATCTCTTGTAAAAGCGTGGTGGAAGAGAGGTCCTGAACTCCTCACCCTGAGCCTGAGCACGGACGGCACCGCTTCCCTGCGAGGGGAGATGCCGACTTCTCATGAAGCACAGCCACGAGTAGGCAGTGCGGATGTTACCAGGATGGGGGGTTTAGATGGCATCTCGTGCAGGTAGATTTCCTGGTGCTGGAGATGGACAGCCCAGTTGGCACAGGTACTGGGGAGCATTCTGCTTGCTCCTACACATCTGCTGCCATGATTGGGAAATGCTGGTATCGCCACAGCAGCCGTCCCACTGTCTGTCTGTCTGTGTGTGTATTGTCAGGTGCCAGGGCCTGTTCTCCAGTAGCAAGGCAGAATGAGAAGCCTTGCTAGTAGCAAGTAAGATATGGTAAAATGGTGGAAAATAGAAAATAATAATATAAATATGTCTGGAAAAGATCCTGGCAGGTCATCTGTCTGTCTGCCTAGCATGTGCAGGGCAGGAAGGACTGCTGCTAGCTCCCAGGGGTTTGCTGCTGATGGCCCAGCGGCAGAAGGCACCAGGCAGAGGGCTGTTTTGTGTGCTTGATGGTTGGTGATGATGGTCTGTAGCCTTCCTCAGCAGGGAGTCACCCTATTTGCAATAGGCTTTGCTAAAGCACACCTCCTTCTGAAATCATTGGATGTTGGCCACTGGCTGTGTGACAAACCAAAATGGGTCCAGAATGAGGTTCTCCTGGAAGAGGGGGGGGTTTAAAATAGACCTCAGCCAAAGCCCATGGAAACCATGGGCTTTCTTGTGGTTTGGATGGAGCCTTCTCATAGGGTAACACCAGCAAGTTGGTCCTTGGTGTGCGAGGGCTGGGTGCCTTCTGAGAGTTTTGTTGTCTTCCATCAGCTGTGGGCAGGGGTGGGATTTGGGAGCATCTTTCATCCTTCTTGGAAATGCACCAACAATACTGTGCTGCTGAGGTGGAGGAGCTGCTTGCTGGGGCCTGGGCTGGGCCAGAGCCCACCTGGCTCCCCGGGGAGGAGGCCGGGCAGCGGCACCAGTGGATGGGCCCCACCTGCCTGCAGCCCTCAGCTCCTCCTTTGAAGCCAACAGACATGAGGTATCGTCAACCATGGGGAATGGCTTGTGGTGTCAGCGATCAGCACTGATGTCCTTCTCTTGCAAAGTGCCAGGCCGGAGCATCGCCGTCCTGCGGGTTAGAGCTGTAGGAGCTCATCTGGAACAAAGGGACTTTTATCTTCCTAAGGGCTAAATGTGTCAGCCCAGGGCAAGGAGATTTAGTGACAGGCACCTAGATCCCAGTGGCTCTGCGCTGTCACCCAATGGAGCAGAGTATCTGAAATACAGTGAAATACATAATCATTGGGTAGGATAAATGGGAGAGGGTTCGGGGCGCCTTGTGCTTCCCGTGAGTTGCTACCTGCGTGTCATTAACATGTGAGTGTATTGCACGGGGATTCCTCGGGGATCTCCAGCCTCTCGTTGCTGCAGCTTCCAGGTGACTCTCTCAAACACCGGAGCATAGTTTTGCTGCCTCTGGAAGTTGCCAAGTATTGACTGTATTTCTGTACATGTGTGTGAAACATACTAAAAGCAGCAAGGCTGGAGATGTGACTTGGGTCGTGAGTCAAAGAAACAGTGGGGCTTTTAACTGAGTCTGCTTGTTTTCTTTAAGGCTGACAATACATCTGAGAATTTGACATTTATTTATGAACACATTCCAGATTTGCATACTCCGTAGCAAAGCCCAGGACAAGCCGAAGAAGGGTGGGGTAGTGTGCTGAGATACTGTATCTGACTTGCCCTCCTGCCCGCAAGTGAAATTCTTTCCATCTGAGTCCTTGCGAGGTGGTGCTGGGTGAAGCAGAGCCCTTGGCAGAAGATAGTCTTGTCCCAGCTCCTGTCCCTGAGTCAACCAAGGTGTGCTTTGCTTTTATCCACCTCTGCCTCCCCTCTAGCATCCCATCTGCCTCCAAGGGTGGTGTCTCCCATCTCTTGCTCTCACCAGGGTAGGGAACTTGCCTGCCTGCTTTTTCTTTCCACTTGCACCATTGTAATGAGCTCTGGGGTTAAACAGGTCTCCTCGTCCTCCCAGGTGGCTGTCTTCACAGCCTAGACCCACAGTGTGTTTCAACTCCTTTACTTCTCAAATGTATCCATGAACAGAAGGGGCAGGCAGTGCCTGCTCACAGCCTCCCGGACCTCAGTGTACTACATTGTGTAGGTACCACAGTTGCGTCTCAGGGCAAAGCATGCCACAGGGTTACTGACTGAGAAGCTCTGAGTCTGACTGTGAGGTGATTGGATCTGGTGAGTCAGTAGGCAGTGTTTAAAGATGGCAATCACTTTGATGGCCTTATCTACTCTTTGAAGGCAGGGAGCCGCTCCCTGCCCATACACGGGGGATAAGCCCCATTAAATTCTGCGTTATCTTCTCTGCAAAAAGAGGGGCTGAGTTGACTCAGCTGGGACGGCGCCTGTGACCCTGCGCGTGGGTGTGCTGCGTGCTTCCCACACGCGTGCCGAGCGGCTGGCCTCCGCACCAGGGCTGCCCAGCCACGCAGCCTGGGCCTTGCTGGTTTAGGTACCAGAGGAGGCGACATCTGCCCCTCCTGGCTGCCACCCCTGCCTGGCAGTGCACAAGCTGATGCTGGGTGCACAGTGATCTCTGTTCAGACCATTTCAAGGTGGTCAGTAACCCATGAGGATTTTCTTCAGGATGGCTTTAGGTATCGTATATGGCTTTCGGGTGCCCACCACAGCTGTGGTAGGACTCTTCCCTCGAGCTGTGGGGTAACAGTAACCAGCTTGGGGTTACTCTACACTGCGCCATTGCTTGTGGGGTTCTTGTGGGTGTACGTGGGAAGAGATAGAGAGCTGGGCTGCAGTCAGACAGCCAGAGACATGGGAAGGGATAAAGCCAAGCAGAATTATTTACAAAACAACCGAGTATTTTTCCTCCCTCCCCCTCACATTTTTTAACAAGCTGCTTTTACCACTGAGAATTTACTCTTAGAGAAGGTTGGTGAGTGTCTGAGAGGCAGACATACACCTCCACCGCACCCGGGAAGGAGCTGGGAGAGGGCTTACTCTGAAAGGAATGCCAGGAAGAAATTGCTTTGTCATCTGAATGTATTAAGTCTTTCTCATGTATTAATGCAGCAGCAGCGCTTCTTGATAGGCACAGTTTGGCAGACACTTAGGTATTTCTAAGATATTTTATTTGCCAGTAAAAAATTCACCCAGGGGAGCAGAGGGCTTGTCTGTGAGTGGGGATCATTGGCCAGGGAGCAGCACATGGAGAGATCCAGCAGCCAGTGCAGTCTGCTTCAAATCAGTAAACATATTGTGCTAAACTTGCCTCACAGTGCCTGATTACATGCTAAATGATTTAATAACAATGTACCAGAAGTCCTAATAGCAACAGATAGCTTTTTCTGACCCAAAGAATGTACATTCCACCTGGAGGCAAAAAAGAAACAAAAAAAGAAGAAATAGAAGAGAGAGAGAAAAAAAAAAAAGGTTTTGTGTTTGTAAATGCTGATTTGAAGCCAAAGGATTTAATGTCAAAAGTCTCTCAGATCCCTACAGTAATTGCAAGCAACACACACAAGATCTGAGCAGAAATAGCTCCAAGTGTTGAAATTCAGCCCGCTTTGGGTCAGTGGGGAAATGCCGCCTTTGTCAAAAGACAGTTGAAGCTAGTTTAGAGCAGACACAGAAGATGACTGGGAGCTACAGGCAAAGCTGTCAGAGGCACAGTTCACTTACCAGGCTAAAATGCAATTAGGGCCTGATTCAGCTCTCATAAAAAATGCTGGAGGCGCTTCCATCGATTTCCGTGGGTGCTGAGTCACCAGCGGCTGCTGAGTCACCAGCCCCGAGCGCTGTCATAGCCCTCCTTTGAAGGGAGCTCTGATTCAACGGGGAATGTAAGCTTATTTTCACGTACAGCACAGCTCTGGCTGGTGGTGTAACCTCGCCTGCAGCAGCACTGTGCATAACAGAGTCGCCTGACGACTGCAGAAGTGAGTGCTTCTTAAGAACACTTTCTGAAATTACAACTGCTTTTTGTCCCTAAAATACATAGGAATTTTACAGCGATTCCTACTTGGCTTCCTCTCCTGCCTTCTGTGGCAAAAACAGGAAAAGAAAGTGAAGGGAAAAAAAGCAGCTTCATAAGAACTAGAAGTGAACTTAGTGCCAGCTGTTTCTAGCAGTGTGTAATCAGGATGCTCCAGGAACCTGGAAAAGCTCGTCTTGTACATGTCACAAAATAAAAAGAAAATACTTGTGCATAGGAAGGACATTCCAGCCAGTCCCCAGAGAATGTGAGAAGACTGTCAGGGCATTCTGGAGAGGAGGAAACAATTCTTTCAGCTGAGCCCTTCACTACATTGAGATTCATTTGTTGCAGAACTTCTTGAAAGGGCAGGGGCTGCCGAGGAGAAGACCTCTGTTTTGACAGTGTGGGAGCACTCTAAACAGGGATGTGAGTCTCTCCTCTCTCCTGGCACAATTTAAAATAATGTGGGATGCACTAAGCAATTATTCTGGAGGTGCTGGATGCCTTGGAGGGGCTGTTTGTGGGTCCCATCAGTAGCAGTTGCTGCTTCTGGAAAGTAGTAAATGCTAATACAGATGGCAGAGGAATAACCAGGGGCCTGAAACACCCCAGGGTGGTACCTGCTGTGGCCATTCCTGGGTGGGCAAGGGGGGGTGTGACACATTAAGGAATCAGAACCGCTTTGTGGGGGTTAGTTAGGAGCACAGGGTGGACAGCAGTGCAGAGCGATGTCTCGAGTTTTGTTTGTTTTAATGAATTCATGCTTCTGACTCTTCCACGTGCCTGGGTTTTGCAGTGTTTTCTCCTTATCCCTGTGAGAGCTTTTGGGGAATCTTCCAGCCGGCGGAGTGTGCCAGCAGGAGAGTGAAGGCCGTTTCCCCAGAGTGAAGGATGCCTGCAGACCTTTCGCAGCCTCCTTCCCTCTTCTCCTGACCTGTGCCACTCACGGTTGGTGAGGTTTCCCTGCCGGACCTTGTCTTCCACTCCTGGATGAACATCGCTGGGTACAAGCTGGCACTTTATGCCTGCCAAACTCAGATGACGGCTAAAGCAGGCAGCCCCTGCCCCAGCCGATGCCAGAGGCAGCCACAGCGTATTTCTCTTCTTCCCTAGCTCCCAGGAAACACACAGATTTCATAGCACTTTTCAGGCCTTTCCTTTACCTGTTGAGCTTTGCCAGAGAGGAGCCAGAGATCTCACAGTGGGGTGGGTTAGGGACAGGCTCACAGTCAGTTCCAGTCTCTGGTCGGAAGTTCCTAACCACAGGGCTGCTCGGGAGCACCAGTCCCTGTGTGGCTGGTCACAGAGGAAGTGCCAAGCAAAACAAGTAGTACTTGAGGTTATAAAGCTCAAAGTGTGTTAATATCACAAAACCCAATCTCTGCATCTGCCTCTGCAGTTCCAAAACCCTGACACTGAGCCGCAAATACCAGGAGGTCATGGAGATAAGTAGGACCCGGCTGAGGCAAGGCTGCATGTAGTGGAGGAGCTGTCCCCAAGCGCCAATGCCAAGGGGACACACTTTCCTTTCCCTCCTGTTTGTGCTGCTCCAGACAGAGTTGCTCAACAGCCTACTGACAATTAAAGAATTTTCATAGTCAAACCAATGGACCAGGACCAGGAGTAGCTAGCTTGTGACACCCTAATCATGGATGTTAATACAAGTTGGGTGGTAGCATGTGTTGAGTCGTGCAGGCTTGGGCCCCTATGGTAGGTATGAGAAGAGTCTCTGCTCAGAGACCTCTCCGTCTGCCGTAAGAGATGGTGACATAGGTATACAGGGAGGGGGAAGAGAAGGTAAAGCTGGCAATCGCAAGATCAGGCAATTACTGGGGCTGACAATAAGCTCAGTTTGAATTGCAAAAATGTGTCTGGTCTTCACTTAGAAGGGCATGAACTACATATGGCAGGGCCGGCCCGCAAGGGCCTGGCTCCCAGGTGGCAGCCAGTGGGCTGGGGCTGCACTGCAAATTCTGGCTGACTTGGAGATAAAAGGGGACAGAAAAACATGTTTACCATTTCTACTCTGGTACTTATGGGTCCTTGATGGTATTTTTAGATGTTGTGGTACTTGTAGGTGTAAGTGACAGGTTTTACATCAAACGTATGAAGTTTGGGGCCTTCTCCAAGTGATGACATCAGCCCAGGTGCAAACTGCCCGTGCCATGCACAGCTGGAACACGGAGAAGTCGGGAATGGCAGATTTTGATCTGGAACTCCTCAATTTGTCCATTTCCACCTGTAGCACTTGTGCAGCTCATCCCTGGCATGCCCCGGGTTCTGGTATTCACGAGTGTGTACATTGATCTCACCTTAACATCTCCTGTGTTTTATCTCCATTCAGCTGATGCCTATCTTGTCATAAAATTTCCCATGGCTTATCAGCACTTGACAATTAGATGCTTAACATCCCACTTAATGCAAAACAGATTACATCCTGGGAATTAACAAAACAATAAAATGCCTTCAGGGATAGTGGAGGATTTTATACAGAGGTGTATATGTTTGTGTGTGCATACACATACATGCATAGTTGCGAAATCTGGAGCTGCTGATGAGTTTCACTGGTTGATGGGTTTGCAGGGCTCATTCCTGTGCCTCTTCTGCATTTGTGTGATCTGGGTTTGGTAGGAATTGTATTGCCTGCCGGAAGGACCCCGCGTCGGCCTTCCTGAGGTGTGCAGAGGGGCGGGGCAGGGGCCCCAGGCCCGGGGTGCCCAGCCCAGGCCCCTCCAGGCCCGGCGCCTGCAGCTTTGCTCCCCCTGGCGGCAGCGCAGCCCCGGCCTGAGCCGAGCGGGGGGCGGCCTGTCCCGCCCGGCCAGTGCCCGCGAAGGGGCTGGGCCGGGCACAGAGCTTTGCGGCAGGGGGTCATCCCCACTCGCTTTCGGGAGCCCCTTCTCAGGCCGGCGGCATGGGCCCGGCGCGGGAGCTGCTGCCAGGCCAGCCGCGGCACGGTCTGTGCGCGCCGGCTTTAAATACAGCCCCTTGTCGGGCGCTTGATTGTTTTGAGCCCGCTCCCTGTCAGCTGCCGGGGCTGGAGCTGTCGGGAATAGCTCCATTGCTGGAGGCAGCCGGGAGCTGCCCCTTTCCCGGCTCGCAGTCCGCCTTCGTGGCCTTGGACCATCACCCCTGGGACTTGGAGGAGGTGATGAAAGATCCGAAGGGTCGCAGCAGGTAGTGAAAAAAAAAAATTAAACCCCAAATCAGTCAGAAATACGTTTATAAAATTACAGAGAGAGAAGTTGTTCGGTTCGTTGGTGCAGTGCCTGTGTGTGCCCTACAGCACCAGCCGCAGCGAGAGCTGGGGACCTGCTCAGTGCCCCCATCCGCTCACAGATGCCCTGGACACCCTTATGGGGAATGGGGCCAAATCCTGGGCTCAGTGATTCAAGTGTGATCTCTGGACTCAGTGTCTCTGGGTGACCTGCATGGTCTCATCCTGGCCTGTGTGCTGCGGTGCTGTGCCCCAGCACACCCAGGCCAGAGTAGTGGCTTACGTGTCTGGTGAGGAATGCTTGGGATGCCCTGCCTGTGCGTTGTTTGGTAAATGCCGATCTTTTGGCTGCCTGCCCTCAGAGAAGAAACTTTTGTTGCAGCCTGGTCATCCCTCCAATAACTGACCAACTGCACCAGTCCAGACCCTACCACACAGAGCCTTTCCTCACGTAACGGGGGATTTCTGTTAGGTATTGCTCTGCAGAGCCCAGTGGAGACCACAGCTGAGATACAAGCACCACTCACAGAGGAAAGCCATTTGTGCCTTAAAGCATGTAAATAAAGGCTTACCTCTCTTCTGCAAGATGAGAGTATCTCTGTCTGATAGTGCTTTACAAAAGGTCAATACCATTAACCCCATTATACAGGAGAAACTGAGGAATTGATCTTTTACCCATGGTCATCAGCAGGCCAGGAATAAAACCCTGCTCATCAGGTCCTGGTGCCACATCTCAGATCAGTAACTAGTCCTGTCCTCTGTCCTACATCCTCCACCATGGATGAACCTCTCTGGTCACAGAGCCTTCAGCAATGCTGCCAAGACTTCTGCTGGCTGAGGAGCCCAGACCCACGCCCGGCGTTACCTCTGCACGCCACAAGCACTGCTGGCACCCAGGCAGCCTCCCACGTGCTCCATGCTGCTGGAGAGAGCTCAAGCCCTGGTGTGCTCCAGCTTTGTGCTCCGTTTCATTTGCAGTTTTTAAAGCACCAAGCGACTCCTGAAGCCAAACAAATGCCTGGCATTTGGCTGTGCCTGTGTTTTCCTGTGGCCAGGCTGACCTTTATGAACACAGAATCACAGCTATGACAGGCGGCTCACTTGAGCTCTCCCTTCAGGGAGCTGGGGAGGTTTAGTAATTGCTGGAAGAGCCAAAAAGTCTTTCTTCAGACCCTGATTTTTCCCTTAGCAACCAACTTTCCTCCTTGACTTCTCTTCTCCTCACCTTTCCCTTCCATGTGAGACCCAGCTGATGCTTGTTCTTGAAACAATCTTTTTATTGATGTAGATGCAATCAGCAAAAATGCCGAGCAGTTGCAGAGTTCAGCCCAGCTCTACGAAATCACTCATAAATGTGCCTCACGTCACTAAAACTGTCCTTGTGCTCAGTCTTAAGCATGTGCTCAGGTCTTTTGCAAACCCTTGGGCCTCTCACATCACAACTGGGTCACGCTGATTACCCAAGTAATGGCAGGATGAGGAGGCTCTCATCGGGATCTCTGTGAAAGCATTTTCCTGAGCCTATGGTCAGTGGTCCTCTCTGATGGCAGATGAGTGCAATTTGTGGTTGTCCAATGAAGGAATAGAGCATGAAATCCCCTATTAAGGTCCTCTTAGATATGTCTGCAAAATGCTGAGTAGCAAGTAAATTGCCCATGACATGGCTGCTCAAGATCTAAAAAAACAATAACACAACCCCCATCCCAAAAGCCAGTATCATAAAGTCATGAGTTAGGTTATTAAATTGAAGTCTTTAATCGGGATTTGCTGTCTCTCCTCTGGGGTATGCTCGCGATACTTAAACTTTGCCTTCAAACCATGAGCACTGGACACTATGTTTTCTTGCATTGGGTATGGGATGCTTGACTTGAGAAATGCAAATAGAATTATGTGCTCTATTATGGCTGTGGGGTAAAGTCCCCCAGGCCCCACAGTTGGGGTTGGATTTGGTGAATGCCTGAGAAGCACCTCGATCCTGTAAGACACATTCTAAAACTCTGAACTGACACATCCTGCTCACTTGAGCTGCGTGTCCTTTGTGGCAGGCTGTTCCTTGCTGTGTCCTGTACAGCACCTAGCCACTGTGGGATGGTTCTGGCACCTGTTGAAGGCAAATAATGATAATTGCTCCTAATAGCAGCTGTGTTGCACACCTCTTTTAGCTAGCCAAGACAGATCACAAGATGTCACCAAAGCAAATAATTACCATAATAATGCCAAATGGCTTAGCACATTTTCAGTGCATAGCAGGAGGGTTTGTCTGTATAATCCCTGACAGAAGTGCTGAGGTGCTGTAGTTTGCCTGCATCATACTATATATTTCCGTTCCCAGCTTAGGACCAGCACTGGTTTGCTGTCTTACTTGCTCTTAGGGCTCTGACATACAGGCGAGTTACCGCAGCATAACAAGCTCCTGCATGTCAAGCTCTTCACCACAATTGCCTTGTTCACGCTCTCACCCCAGTAAAGGCAATGCAGCTATCCTCTTTTTTGTGGAAAGGGAAAACTACCTTGGCTTACTTTGTATTTGCCGGGGGGGCAGGGAAGGGCAAGCACAAAGGTAGTCATTACAGAATAGCTGATACACGTTAACCCCAGTTATTATTCTTGTTCCTAAAGTTACTTTCTCTGTTGGGGTCATGCTCATAATTTAAGATATGAACTTGGTACCAAGCAGGCAAACACTTCCATGGATCTCCTCTTAAGGAACTGTCTCCATTGAATGAGCGTAATAGATGTGCCTGGGGCTGTTCAAGCTAGGGCAAGATATCACAGGCAGAAAAGAATCAACATAGGAATATTAACAATACATTATTTTGCTGGTGCAGTTTTCCCATATGATTACAAGTGATGAGTGCTCCGTGGGAGTGAGGAAAAAAAAATCATGCCCATTCCAATAGGCTGTACTCAGTTGTTCCCAGTCATATACCATCCTTTACTGCTAATTCATTTGTTTGCTCTTATGCTGCTGTATTCTATCCTGAAGGCTAACCACATATCATATATATTTAAAAGAACAGTAGTGTATAACTGGTATAGATCTTAGGGTTTCTTTCCCAAAACATTATGATATTCCTGCTGAGAATATGAAGATAAAGGCTTTAATCCTTGGGAACAAAAGGGTGTGAGTAATTCCATTTCATTGCATGACCTGGAATCTCCACCCATATAAATACATCAAAGGGTAGCTATGATTTCACTCTTTGACACCCATGGGTTGACGTTCTCACCCTGGGAAGCAAACAGCTCCTGTGGTTGGGCTGGACAGTGCCCATGAGGCTGGGTAACATGGATGTTTTCAGCATTCTTTGATCTTCCTACTGGACCAAAATTATTCACCCCAGTGTTGCTGAAAACTTATCCAAGCACTCAAGGCAATTATTTTTAAATGTATGTATGTTTTGGGCCAAGTCCATGAATCCTGACTCATGACTGACTCAGCCCTTACTTAAGCAAAACTCCACTTGATTTCATTACAAATGGAGGTAGGACGTTGTGATTTAGCCCCTGTCAATGGGAGCTGCCTGGCAGATCAGTGCTGGCTCTTGGAGCTGATGCCCTTCTACAGCTCCCAGCAAGCTCCCGGTGCACCAAAGCCCTCTGCATCTCTC
Source organism: Zapornia atra (assembly GCA_013400835.1). NCBI lineage: Eukaryota > Metazoa > Chordata > Aves > Gruiformes > Rallidae > Zapornia > Zapornia atra. The sequence goes on along the minus strand of VZTU01019430.1, from coordinate 64,893 downwards.
TGAATCCTGCAGACAGTGATGCTGTCTTCTAGGCAGAAAGACCCATCCCGCTTTCCTGCACTGCTCAAGCCACTGTGTGGGTGATGGAGAGCCACCCTGGCCCAGTGCTTTGTTGACTAACAGCTCTCAGAGCTAATCGTGTGTGCCAGCTGTCTGCAGGAAATTCTGTGACCCACGTTAACCAGGAGATCAGGCTGGATGGCCATGATAGCCTCACCATCTGACCATCTGGCTGTAACCTCTTGCACTGCAGACTGGCTGTAACTCATCAGAGTATTTTAATTTTATTATAAATTAATTTCAAAGAGAGTTGGCTCACCATTACCTGTCAGAGGCTGGGATAGTTCAAGTAAGGAAAGAACCCAATTGACATGAGTACTGGGAAGAGCAGAATAGCATACTCAAGCAGGTCTGCATGGTGGAAGCCTAGCTGGTGCTAATAAACTCTGCTGGATGTGAGCTATTCTCTGTGCCACGTCTCCAGCTCTCCTGGCTCCAGGCGAGGGTAGTGCCTTGGTGCAGTGCTGGACCTGACCTGGCTCCCCACACTCATGACTCCAGAAGTCAGCTCAGGTCTCACCAGCCTTATTAGCTCTGGCTCAGCGCCGGTGATTCCTATTCCGGCTGGCTCCATGCAGCGTGCCTGGACGTCTGCACTGTGCACAGCCCAGCATGGGAGTGGTGTCCCGGTGTCGGGAATGTGGGACGAAGACACTCCGGCTGCCTGCTGAGAGCACGGTCACATTCACACAAACTGGAGGCTCTGCTGAAGTCAGATGTCCTGTCTGGCGGCAACCCAAGTGTCTTCTGTCCTGCCTGGCTAATCCAGAAGCCACCCCAGGGAGACTGAGAGTGAGAAAATAGTACTGAACTCTCTTGAAGTGTCCCTGCTGTCCAGCACTCCCAGGAGAGCCTGTTAAAACCCAACCATTTTCTGCTGAGCAAGTGTGACTGGCCAAAGCCACTTTAGAGGAAATGTTATTTATTTATGTGTCATTTAAGATAATGCTGTTTTGTTTTGCATGTCGGCACCTTGACAAATGGCTCGATCGATTTTATTCCTAACTACAGCTAGAAATAACAGAGCTGCTGTATGCATTTGTGTCATTTGTGTTACTTAGATTTTTGATTTTTGGCCTCATCAGAAGAGGAGCATCTTCAGGATTGGGCTTAACTTACTGGCCTGTCCAACGTTGCTGCACCCTTTGTTGCCCTTAGCCATTTCTTTCATCAAAGTAAACAGGTTTGATCTCCAGTTGGAGAATCCTACTGTTCTTTTGTGATGAAGCATTAATAGGCTTTGAAGAGATAAATTTTCTGCCAATGTAAACACTTCGCTTGAATGTATCAGAAATGAGTCCTTGCTTGTATCAGTTTGCTGTGAACATTACGCAGGCTATGAAATAGCCTCGTCTGAATCTCCTTTAGATTATCCCAAACCTTCCACAGTAAGGACTACAGGAGGGTCACCTCTCAGCAGACAGGCTTTTTCTTCTTTTTTTCCTTTTTTCTTGTTTTTTCTGTCTTTTATGTCAGGAGGAAAAGCAGAGCTGCCTGGCGCTGTGATGTTCCCTGTCCCTCCGCCTCCCCACCCCAGGCTGCCTGGGAGGAGGCATGAAAGGTAACCGTGCCCAGCTCTGCGTTCTGCACAGCCTGTTACCTGTGTGGTGTTGGCAAAGGAGTTTTGTGTCTCTCAGCTATTCATGGGAGGTCAGTAAATTGCACGAAGGGGTTTAGCCCTTCGTCCCTGGCCATCTCTGACCAAAGTCACAACTGTTACTTCCACAGTCACTACCTCACCGTATAGACTTGAGATCTAAAACCCACTGTCATCAAAAATGACTCCTGTCAACCCCTCGGGTTTTTGGTCAGCCCTTTTTTTCTTCAAGCCCATCTAAGGCCCAGGCAGCAAATATATTAACATACAGACAACTCTGTGAAGAAACGGTGTAAACCCCTCACCTTCAACACATTCACATCAAATGCAGTTTTGGCTCTCTGGTTGTGGAAAGATGCAGGAGTTAGTAGAGTCACCAAGATCTAAGTCAAGACTAGGGAAAGCCAGTGAGTAAGGAAATTCTTCCACGTTAGCGCTTTTGTTTTCACATTCTTATGACTTGAATTCAAATCTACCCCACACTGAAGAGCCTGGAAACAAGATCTTCAGGTCTTTCCTAGTTGTAAGGAGAACACACCCAGACAGAGTACATGAGGAGAATTAAAGGAAGGAGATTTGCAAAACCTCTTAAAACAGCAAGCTTCTTAATTTTGCTTCAGAATTCAAAGGAACCATCAGCCAAAAATATTTAAGGACTGAAGCAGCTAAGCCCAAGCAGAGTGCATGGCTGGCTTGGTTTGCTCAGGCTTATCTGAATTTTGTCCTGTAAAAGCGTGAATTATTGACTCTTCCCTTTTCTCTGCTTTACAGTCCTCAGGTACCTGGAGAGCATCCCAGAAAAACAGGAGGTTGAGCCAGCCCTCTCAAACGCTGGTGTTTTCTAAGTGCTTTATGAATCTGACTGGCTAAGCCCAAGTTTGAATATTTAAAGGTTTTCAGATTTCCCATGCAGCACCCCACACCCCAGAAGAAAAACCAGACGAGCAGCAGCGTTCCCCTGCAAACCATGGCAGGGGACAGGCCGCTGTTGCCTCACTGGTGCTGGGAGCCAGATGCACAGACACACTGTTATTCCAGTGCAGTGGTTTCCAGAAGCTGGGCTTTTATTGCTGTGGGTGAAATTTGTACTGTGCCTGGAGAGAACCAACAAGGCTGACAGTGTCCTGGGACCGAATAATGCAGAGGCCTTTGCTAGGCCTCATGCAAAGGAATGATTTCCACGTCCCTCAGGTGAAGCAGAGTGAATCAGTTTTGAAGAGCCTCTGCAGCAGTACAGAGTCACAGAATCACAGAATCACCAGGTTGGAAAAGACCTTTAAGATCACTGAGTCCAACCATTCCTGTCCTATGCTAACCCATATCCCCAAGCACCTCATCTCTGTGTCTGTTAAACACACCCAGGGTGGGTAACTCAGCCCCTTCCCCGGGCAGCCTGTTCCACATCCCCACAACTCTTTCAGGGGAGAACTTTTTCTGCAGCAAATAAGAAAAAATATTGCAAAGTATAAAAGTTGGACATCCAGTGATTCCCATGTCTGAAACTATATCTGTTCTTGGCAGCTGTTGGCATGAAGGGGCAGCACTTTCTGAGGGGGTACCCTGGGGTTTTGCCTGCTTGTACCCGCTGCCCAGGCAGCTACCTCCTTTCCCATCAGCACAGCATCTCCACTCTGTGCCATCAGTCCCTTCTGCCCATGCAGGGCTCTGGGGCTGCCACAAAGCCAAGTTGTGCAGCACGCTGGACTTGATTTGCTCTTCACTGGGACTTTGCTCTCCAGCCCTGCACCACTTGCTTCTTTGTGCAGGATGGGATTTAACACTCTCCCTTGTAAAATCCTGAATTAAAAGCAGTGTCTTAGAAGGCTTAGATGGGATTAAGAAGCATAAACCTCTCACATACAGAGCTAACACTAAGTAAGCTTTTCTAAATTACCAATAGGTGATGTCTTAAGATGAGAGCTCTCTTATCACTCTCCATTTCAGCTGAGTTGTTTCAAGGGATATAATGGCAGTTGGGTATGTTAATGCCTTTTTGGTATTCTGGGATTCCAGTCATGATTTCTAAAAAACTTTTGCCACCTTCCCAAGCCACCAAGACCAGAACTGGTGTGGACAGGTGTAGTTTCAGTTGCTTCACCACATCTGTGCCAAACTAGAACAATTGCAAATCTGGAGGCAGCCTTTGTTGACAGGTAAAAGCAGAGGAGCTTGACTAATTCTAGCCCTGTCAGTACCTACTATGGGACTTTATCTACAGCTCTGCTCTCTCCTCAGCCCTATCTTTACATATTTAGAAGACAAGACCTCTGGATAAGGAAGCCTTTATTATGCTTTTATGCAGAGATTAATCTAAGGGATTATGGTCATGCATCACTTAAATAATTGACCCATGATATCACTTGCATCTCTTGATTCCATGTGCTTTCCCGTCCCATGCAGAGGCAACCTGGAGATGAGGGGGAAGCACCTCTGCCTTCTGTTTCCTCCTTGACTGCCTTCCCCTCTCCCACGTACTCATATTTGGAAGATACTTATTGGGTGGGGAAATGTACAGGACAGTGCAGATCTCACATCGTCGGTGTCTGGAGCTGCATTGCTCTGCAAAGCAGCACCCTCTTTTCTCGCACACGCAGGGATCTCATTGCATCTTTAAAGAATCACAACAAAGAAAAGGAGCTGACACAATGAATTTTGATCTGGAAAATGAAATCTGACATAACCAGTAGTTACGTTTTTCTTATTCCCTGGTAATTTGCCTAAAGGCAGCTTTTAAATAATTCCTGCTTTTCACCTCCTGAGCAGTAATCTATTTGCTTCTGAATTAATTAGGCAGCATCACAAAAACCCTCTGGAGACTTTGAAAGCTGCCGAATTAACTTTTTAAAAGATATAGTGGGCCTGATCTTTAGGCCAGCCACTGGGAATTGGGCTCTTAACTTTGATGGGAACAAGCACAGGCATTTTATGTGTGAGGCTACTGAAAAAAACCAGGGTCCCCAGTAAATAGTAACGGATGTTGCTTTTTCTGGCTGTTTCACTGGCATCTGTTCCTGCAGTATCTCGAGTCTCGCCGCATTGACAGAGTATGTCCTTTCTTACTCCACCTCCCTCTGGACAGCCCATACTTCCATTGCTTGCTGCCTTACTGAGCAGACCTGTGCAGGATGGCTCAGTGCTCTCTCCCCACTCGTAGTGTTTGGTGCCTGACAGGTACACATGAGGCTGGGGAAATCAGGGGCAGGAACGATCGTTCCAAGATGGGCTTTGACGTGCCAGCTGTTCTGGCACTCGCTAGCTTAAACTGGCATCAACCTAGTGAAGTCATGTTTTAACACTAACACAGCTTTCTGTTAAACTGAAAGATGAAAATACTCAATTTTTGTCTCGTTGATGTGATTTTGTTTTTTACTGGAACCCCACAAGCAGTCTTGCATTGACCAAATGGAAAAGGTCTGGACCAGCCTGTTTACAGGGTGATATAAAACCTTTTATTTGATAAAATAGAAGAAATAGATAGAAGAAACTGATAACTTTCCAGGCTCTGGAGCTTTTCATGAAGTTGGGCTGTATGGCCTGGATGGTGTCTCTCTGTTCTATGTTTCTTTGTTCTTACATTCCTGACTTTGACTGTTGCCAGTGGCAATATCACCAATACAAGTCAAGACAAGGATTAGATCAAAAGATTCATGAGGAACCAAAGATGGCTCTGAGTGAGATTTGGAGCTCAGATTAGGAGATCTAAACACCTGTATGTCTTTCAGATATAGGTTTGTGTACTGCTGGCATTATGCTGAGGGGTTTGCTCGCATAGCTCAAGGGGTATTTGTGGTCACCATGACGTCTAGTAAACTTGTCTCATGAAGCAGTACTCCTCTCCTGAGCTGGAAATGTGTGGATTTGCAGTATGGGCCAGAGGTGAAAGATTAATTTCAGGGACAACCATTTCAAACCTCATTATTCTTCAAGGTTTTCTGCTAGCTTTTAGAAATGTCAAGCTAATGTGCTTACTTACACTTCTTTTGTTTAAAGCTTGAAACCAAATTATTTCCTAAACTGGACCCATTCCTCTCCCCTTCTGACACCTGATTGCAGCTGTGACTTCCACTGTCCCTCCCCCAGGTCAGCATCCCATTACCCCCAGCTCTCTCTTGCAAAGGGGATTTGGTGCCTTTTTGGTAATGGTGTTGGGCATTTGGAAGGTTTCTGGAGAGTCCAGCGATCTGGGAGGTGTGGGCTCAGGAGCTGACTCCAAAACCAAGCCAGCTCATCTCCAGCAGGACGTGTGTGTGTAGGAGTGAAGAGACACAGGCCCAGGGAGCTGTTATCTGGTGTGTTCTCTTCTTCAACTGATGTCAGAGATTTTACTTGGGGTTGGTGGGTTGGGTGTTTTTTCAGGTCAGCTCATATACATTTTATATACTGGAGCTCTGCAGAGCGTAAATAACATTTTCTAAGATGGAGAAGTCAGTTATTTGTGGTCCTGGCATTAGCCTGGTCTTCATGTCAGTCTGCCCTGGGAGCTTCTAAAAGTCACAGTGTTCTCCTGCTCTGTATCAAGCCTGAATTTCCAGTCAGGAAAAAACGTTGTTGTGGGCAAAGTCCAAAGACTTACAGCTTTATTTACAGTTTAGTTACCACCTACAGCAATGCAGCTCATCACTAGCAGTGCCTTGGGCATGTTTCCACTTCATAACTTGGTGAGACTGTTTATGGTGTTGTCAACAGAAGAAATAAAGGACCAGGGTGGAACTGTGGCCCCGCTGAAATCAATGGCAAAGCTTCCCTGGACTCCGGTAGACCAGCATTTCACTTAGTGCTGTATCTGAGGAGCATGTATTTTATTGTCTCCTTGCTGCCTGCTAGTTCAGCTGCTTTTCCCAAAGTGTATTCTCTCTGTGGACAGCTTCATGAGCCCTGCCAATACCTGAGGTACCTTTTCTGTGGTTTCACAGGTTGTTTTTTATGTCACATCCATCGCTTCGTTTTCTGTCTTCAGATCACCACTTTTCCTCTCTGGCTCTTGGAACTTCCTTTGTTTCCTTTTCTACAGTAGCTCTAGATGTGAATGCATGTAACACAGGGAGGAGGAAGCAGAAAGGATGTTTATGGACTTTCCCATGACTATGGAAGAATATCACGACTCAAATTTGTGGGTGGGTCAGCAGGGCAGCACACAGGTTGGACTTGCAGGCCTGTGAGAATTCCCTAGATTAATGAATTGCCCAGCTTGCAGAAGTGTGAGCATCCTTCTGTTCCCTCCCCACAGCCTTCTTTGCCTTCCACCCTTAACTGAAGTTGTGAAATTGTGGGCACACTGTATGTACACACACCCACCAAGCCTACTATGTATCTGGCTATGCCAGATAGCATACATAAACACCCTGCAGAAGCATGCCCTTCACATGGTGCACAGGTTTGGTAATATTATTTCCAGCAATTAATCTCCCTGTTTCTGAGTTGGTGTGGATTCCTCTCTAATCTCCAGAAAGATTATTTCTTTCTGTATCCTGAGTGCCAGGGATACCACAGGCCACGCTGCACTGCACAGTGCCCTTTGGGGAGAGACTCCTGCTTAAAAGCCTTCCAGATCTTGGCTGTCACAGAAGACTATATTTGGAAGGATGGGAAGGCGACACGAGAGGCACATGGAGCAAAAGCTGTGAGCATCAGCAGTTTACTACAAGTAAACAGTTTCACTTCTCTAGCTGTCATGTTCATCGGTCTGGTAAACAGGAGCTGTCTACAGTAAGGTAACAAAGCTGGAGGCCCGAAGCTGCCCTCGTCCTTTGCAGTTTGAGTTACAAACTGCCAACGCTCCTGCCAGCCACCCTGTTTTACCCCTCTGAGACCCACCACTGCCATGTTTAACTTCCCCCTGCAAAGTCCTTTGCTTTGCAAGGAGCAAAACCCCTCCGCCCTTGCTTCTTACTCTTGCAAGGATTGACAAAAGAGGGGGACTTGGTTGTCTGGGATCAGGCAGCACTCCAAATCACCCCCAAACTGTCCTCTGCATTTTGGAGGAGAGGATATTACTGTCCACTGCTGACAGTGCTGGCAGCTGTTTCTGCTGTCCTGTTTAGAAGAGAGCTGTGTGATCCGGGAACTGATGGTGCAGTCTTGTCTGATAGCATCGGCTTTCCCTGAATAATTGTGGACATTCCCACCTCTCCAGTCATTCCTCCAAGCACCTTGGAGTCGTAAATTGCAATGCTAGAGCAAATGGAGTCATGCTTAGGGAATGATCTCCCCGTTCAAGGTGAATCCTGATACCTGATGTATCAGAAGACCAGGCACATGCTAAAAATTCCTTGCTAATTTGGGTTGCTAGTTCATCAAAAACATCCTCCCAAACACGCACAGGATGTATTAAGTTATGGTATAGTAAGCGATCAGTTTGTCATACTGACATTTCTGCTCCTTGCCAGAAAGTCCTGGACTTCATTATCTCTCTCAAGAAATGAGATCTGTTAGTGTCACCCTGCAATAAATTCGTGTAACTGGAAACCTCTCCCCAGGCACACAAACATGTGAGGACAACTGAGCATTGCTGTTCTCTGAAGACCGATGTATAAATATATACTGGACTAACGACATCTCTTCTCCGTTACGGGCCCAAGAAGGCATAGGCACATGGCATGTGGTGAGGTGGGGCTTAGCTTTTGGGGCTATCAAACAAGGGGATTTAACTATGTGTAGGTTACTTTATGGTGTTACCTTCCCACATGCTGTTCTAGTTAGAAAAGCTTGGAAATGCTGCCCGTCCTGCTGCGGCAGGGAGGTTGGCAGGGGTGGCAGACACAGCCCCTGTGCATACTGTCCCCTTGGTGATGTACACAGCAGAAGGAGAGTGCTCATAAATGAAACTTCCTCTGTGTGGTGATCCTGTCAGTAAAGCAGTAGATCGCCAGAAACTCTGGAATCTCCAAGTCCTTGTCCCTGGACATGATCTCTGACCTCTTCTTTTCATCCCACTGTGCCTCAGTTTCCTTGTCTGAGAGTTGAGAGCATTCCTCCCTCTTTTGAGACCTGTAAAGAAAAGCACTAGGTTAAGTAGTATTCTTCTCAAAATTTAAAAAATATTTCTTACCATGTCTAAGGCGACAACTCAGTAGACAGCCCGTTTTCCTTTAGCAAGTCCTGCACTGAAACATTTTACCTTTTATTCTAGTTTTTAAAAGCACTGTCTGTTTTACTAACTGTTATGAAGGTGGTGATTGAGTGGTTTTCAATAAGCCAAATGTTTCCATTGTACATGAAAATAAAACCAGCCCTTTTTTTTCATAAGGAAATGCTGAGACAGCTGTTTTTGAGGGCTTCGTTTTGCCCTGTCAGTGTAGTGTTTGAACCAGGAGAGAAAACTGAATATACGTTGGAGCAGGCCCAACGATTGCAAAAGCACCGGTTTCTCAACACTTTCTTTTTTATTTATTTTTTATAACTGAGAATCACCGGAGCCAGTAACTGCAGGTGACAGTAAAACATTTTGTGCTCTTTAACTCTTCTCCTCTGGTTGTTGAGGGCTGGAAGTGCCTTTTGCCTGTGACCCTGGAGCCCAGCGCAGCAGCAGCTCCGAGTCCCTCACTTCCTGGTGCCCGTAGGAATGGAGAGCCCTGTTACGCCATTTCGGCAGGGCTGGAGGGGAGCGCCCGGGCTGATCTCTGGCCGATAGTGTCACGGGCCAATGGCTTCTCACGGATGATGAAACTAGAAGTAAGGACTCTGGTGGTGTAACAATTTCCCGTATTAGCTCTCTAATGCAATGCAGCAGGTAATAGTTTACTAAGCACTCCTTGACTTCCTCCTGAGGCTCATTTTTGGGACACTTTGCAAATTGAACAGTTCTTACTGGTAATGGGTGTAAACAGCCCCGCTGTGTTCTGCAGAGATCATGCCAGTCCTCACTGGGTTTTATCTGGTTTCGTACCCAGGTATCAGCCCACATGATTGTCTCTTATTTGCAATCTTGGCTCAGTAAGGCGATGATTTGATAAAGCAGGTTGTTGCCTTTACCTTGGGGGATCTCTTCTGGGTTGATGTATTGATACTGTGGACAGACCTGTCAATAAGCTCCTCTTTGTTCTCAGTGAGTGCTGCAGCACGTCCCGCGCTGTGATTTATGGCCCCCATGCAGGCTGCCAGCCCCAGCACAGTGTGTGCACTTGGCAGAGGCATCCAGGGTGTGTCCTGGGAAAACGCTGGCGATGGGGAAAAGATGGGGGAAGGTTTCTGAGGAGACCCTCCGTGGCCATGCCTCTCTCTGACTCCTCTTAAGCACTGGCAGGACCTCATGGAGGAGGACGTTCAGCTCCCCAGAGGGACAGCCCCTTTCTTCAGTAAGTTAACATGCTGCAGTGGGCTGAGGGGGTCACAGAGGTCCATGAGGATATCTCATGAAGTTTTCCACAGGGAGAAGTCAAGACAACACACAGAGAGTCGAGAGCTCCTCAGCTTCTGTCCCATCATGTTCTCTTCCCTCTGAGAAACCTGCATATAATCCTGCCCAGCACTGACAACAGTCATTGCCACACAGGGATGGCTTGGAGATTAATTAGTGACATACAGTGTATGTTATATATTATGGGTACAAGTATTTTTGGAGACGGAGTGCTGATAAAGAGCTATTTCTGGGGAAAGGAGCAGACATCTGGCATCATCACAGTGTGTACCAGAGCAGGGACAGAGCCTAGCCACCTGTGGGAAGAGGCAGGGATACACCACAGAGCCCCTTCCCTTCCCCGTACTGAAATGTGGTGCCGAAATGCCTGTTCCTCCCCGATGATAAAAGGACAAGTTAAATAATTAATAATAATCTGAGTCTCGATGTGATTGCTAAATAATTTTCAGTCAGACATTATGTAAATTTGCAGTAATTTTTTTACTGGGCATGCATAATAAAATAACTATGGTGATTAATTTTTCACCCTCAGAGTTTAATTAAGATCATTCAGGAGGTTTGGGCTGATATATCATCCTATAAATGACAGATCAAGCCACTGAAAAATAACTGCCTAGCTTTTAGATTAGATAGCAATACTTTGGGGGTGGAAATCTTGCTGACGGATAGTCACCCGTGTTGTCCTAATCAGGACGTGTGGTCTTCTGAGCACTGGAATGAGATACACTGGTTATTAATACATGTGATTCAATGTGTGCTTTCCTGGGTTGAATTTTAGGGATGGACTCATTCCATTGTCTGTATTCCTGCACAACTCAATGTAGAACAAACAGAGCAATGTTCTCTGTTTGCCTCATTGGCTTTTTAAAACCAGCGCAACTCGACTGTCCAGAGGGATAAAGGGGAGAACATCAGGCAGGTTGTGCTCAGAACGAGCCTGTCCAGGTGTGGCATTTCTCAGGCATGGCTGTGGTGCTCTGGATGACGAGCTTTATGGTTCCATCCACCTCTCAGGCTTGGGCTGCCTTTCCCAGTGCCAGCAGAAGTGCAGGGCAGTGGTGACTGTGGGTCTTGTGACTGCAGCTTCTGCAGGGACACCAGAGCCCCTGAGGTGTCCCCAGTCCAACACCAAGGAGCTGCTTTACAGCTTTTAAGCACTTTTCATAGCAAGGAGCCAAGGGAGCAGCGTCTGCTGGGAAAGTATCCCCTGTGTGGCAGTTGCTGAGATGCACAGCTTTCCCTCTGGTTTCTCTGGGTGTCTTTGCATTGGGGCTGTGCACACCTACGGCTTTGCCCCACAAGTTAGCGCAAGTCTGTGGGATGTGTCAGTACACAGGATGGACCCTGACTCATGGGGAAAGCACGTATGGAAAACCCTGCTGTACTCCTACCAATGCTTGTTTTTCTTCTCTGTTTTTTTTTTTTCCCATTTTAAATAAATCAGGAGTTTAGCAATAAAAGCTGATGCTGAAAGGAAACGGTGCAGGTGAGCCCTGTGGAGTTTCACTCTGTATTTATGAACAGAAACTCTTTTCAGAAGGGTCAACGGGGTTTGAAGAAAAAAAAAGATGGAGGGTAGTTTCTCTAATGTGCAGAAGGTGAAGCGTGAAATGGGCATCTTGCTAAATCTTCCTCCCTGTACTTGTTATTCCAGACTTACAAAGGAACAAGAAGATACTCTTTTGAAGTACCTATTCCTAAATCCTAATGTTTATTCCAGAAGAGTATCTTAGTCCTAATTCAGTTGAATTCTGAGGAGCAATTCAGTAATAACTTTAATTCACACCCTGTATTACTGTATTCATTGTCAAGGATGGGCAAATTCTAACTTTCCTTTTAGTTTCCCTGCTGTAAACCCAGAATAACCCTGCTGCAATAAGCCGACAGTTTGCAATCATACCTATGAAAAGTGTCATTTCAGAGGAATGAACCTGGACTTCACCACACAGCTCTGGCCCACAGTGTGTGAAAAGAGACCGTCTGAGCTAACCAGACCAAGCCACTCCCTCGACCGAAGCGTCTTCAGCAGCACCGCAGTCATGCAACAGGCAGCAATTCTCACATCAGGAAGAACAGAACATCAAGGGAATAATTTACATCTCATTTAGCAATTAGACCAGGATCTCGGTGGGTTCCTGCATTAAGTAATTGCTTTCAGAGCCTGGGACAGTTGGGGCTGCTCACTCTGCTCCACTTGGGATGGTGAGGCCAGGGCCCCATCTACCCCTGACTCCTCTATGGCCAGGAGAAAGCTGCTCTGTTGCTGGTGCTTTTGAGGGTTGTGTCCATGGGTGGCTTAAGGAGCCTGTCTCTTCCCTTGACATTAAAGGAAACACAGGGATATAAGCACACTCCTACACACAGGCATCTTGCTTAGGCATAGGCAGTGTAAATGGCTTTAGGCACCTCTTAATTTTCTTGAAGCTGAGGATCTCAGTATAATCCTCCTTAAAAATCTGTCAGAGGCATGTGGTTTGTGCTGGAGAAAATGGCCAACCTGTAGAGAGGTCTTCTGGAGAAAGGAGATTTGCTCTGCCATGTTCTTGGTGACTAATTCCTACATTTATGCAAGTTTGGGTGTCAATGCAACATATCAGTGGAGTGCTGGGACCTTCTCTGCCAAGCAGCCATCTCCAGTGCTCCACCACCAGCCATCGCCTCACAGAGACACCAGATCTCATCAGGGGTTTGGGGATATACATCCCCACCCTGTAGCGCTGTGGATTTAGGGCTGGTTGAGATGGTCAAACCATGGGAAGAATGAATTCTGCATCCTTCTGTCTGTGCTGAAGCTACACAATCTTTCCTGCTCCCCAAGGCAGGGACAGGTGGGAGCTCAAGCTCCCTCCACACTTTGGGGTGCCTGCGTAGCCACCTCCTGTCCCTTTGTGCTCCTCTTCACAGCTCAGACCCCGACAGCTTCTCCTTTCCCTAGTGTTTGGCTCCTCCCCAAGGAGAGTGCACAGCTCCAACACTTCTTTTTCTGTGAACCCGTGATGCAGAGTCTGGCTTTGATAACTCATTGCCCTTGGAAACTTCTTTCTGGTTTCTTCAGGTTCCTGCTGTGCCTCCTTGCCCCCCGCATGGCAGGTGAAGGGCTGGCAGGAGGGGGAGGCAGCAAAGCCTCACTGGCTGCGCAGGCCCTGCTTGCAGGCAGCTGCTCCTGAGATTTTAACTTGTCATTGACTTTCCGGTCCCTTTGTTCTGCCCTTTAAATATTCCTTTCTTGCTTTAGCCTGTCTGAAAATGTATTTGTTTTTCCTCCAAATAAGCCTTCGCTTGCTCAATTAGGAGGGGGCTCTATGTGGAAAGCACCATCGCTCTGTTTGTACCACAGCGAAGCACTTTGGGAGCACCTGGCCCCTCCCCAGCAATGATCTGCCCCTGCCACCCTCACACCAGGCACTGCTGGATGTTGTACTGCACATAGGGCCTTGCAGCAAAGGAGCTTTTGTGGCACAGGAGCCCGAGTGTGCTGCTGCGCGTCGGGCCCATCCGTGCAGTCCCGAGCTGCCATCTCAGCTGCAATTTTTGCTCCCTGCCCTATTGGGTCAATAGTGTGTTTTCCCCACACATGGGCTCTTTCACCATCCAGAGTTTTTTATTTGCTTTTGTCTTACTTAATGGTTTTGCCGCTTTGTTTAGAGCAGAGGTTACGAGGATACAAGTCAAACCTCTCACATGTTGGGAGAGAAAGGCGAGTGCTGGCTGGTGCGGTGCTAGGAATGCTTTCGGAGGTTTGTGTCCCACCCAGCCGGACCAGATCTGAGCCCTCGCCTGAGATACCCGCCTTCGGCTGGGGCCTGGACATGGCCCATATAGCACAGGAGGAGTTTGTAGAAACAAGCCTTGGTCTGGAAGGCACCTCCCTGCATGTCCTGCGGGCAGATCCGGAGGCTGTCCCCAGCCTGCCCCGCAGCTGTCTGCCATGGCCACCGCAGCAGGATGGGCAGCTGTGGGGGGCTGCCTTCCTGGGTGCCCAGGGAGGAGAAGCCTCTGCTGTCACATCTGCAGTCGGTCTTTGCCCAGACACGGGATGAAGAATTTCTCCTCTCAGGAGGGTTGTGGCACTTCATATTGCTGTTTTCCCTGTTTCTGCAAGTCTGTTTTAACTGTGGGTTTGCCCTTCAGCTGGGGGCTAAAGCCTCTTGGAAAGCTGTTTACAGTGCCGCTTACAAAATGTTGTGCACAGAACTCAGGGGCTATTTCAGCAAGACACTCCTGAGCAGTTCTTCCCTTCAGATTGGCCCCAAACTGTTCCCTTGTACATTCTGCACCAGAGCTTGACTACGCCAGGTGAGCTGCTGCCTTCTCGAGGTCTTTAGCCACCATGTACAAATAAATGCCATGACTTCGTGAGTGCCCCACAAGGGCAAGTAAATATTAGGACAGCTTCTGGAGCCTTGCAGCTTGACTGACCTGCTTTGGCCTAAAAGTTGGGCAGAATTTGCTTTGTTTTTCAGGACAGAAGTCATTCTTGCCTAGGACACTTGCTGTTGGGGGACTTGGCATTAGGATCAGCTTGACAAGGTTCATCCCTCAGAAGATCCTGTGATCTCCTTTGAAGATCCTGTGATCTCCTTTGAAGCCCCTGCCCCGTGTGGGTGGGAGGGCTTGTGGGCTTGCCGCTGGCACAGGGGTGACATTTGCGCTTGGTGCAGCTGGGTAGCTGCTGGAGCTGGTTATTTGCTTTGTGTGATTGATCACATCTGTATGGCACATAACGCTGCCTTGCGACACGGCCTTTGTATGTGTCAAACTGACTCATGGTGTGACTTGATGTAGGTGTAAGGGGATGTTTAAGGAACAACTGAAGGTCATGGAGAACCATGCTACTTTTTTGTTTCTCCTGGAGCAAAAGGCCTTTGTCAGGTGACAGAAGCAGGGCACGGTGCCCTGTGGGACACAAGGGGTCCCTCCTGGAGGATGTGGACATGGGAACTGTGCCGTTAGCTGCTGAGATGCTCCATCCATGTCACCAGGGCAAACCTGCTGGGCTCACACCAGTGTCATTTGATGACGAGTATGAGGAAACAGGCCTGACTTTCCCATTTTGCTGCACCCCACTGTGTGACCTCAGGGAGGTCAATGAGAGCCACACCACAGTGACACTGAGGCTCTGTGTGTGGAGGTGAATGTGCATCCTTCAGACTCCAGTAGGAATTGATTTGGCAGGAGGAATTGGGCACCTGAAATCGATCTGGCATTTCTTTCCCCATCTGCTCTTTGCTGGTTAGCTCCCACACAAGGTTTGCCTTTTACCTTGTGAACAGCACCCAACACAAAGTGAGGTCTTAGCAATGCCCTGGGGCTCAGCAGGCATTTATTTTGTGTTAATGCTGTGACTGTGGAGCAGAGAAAACCAACTGCCTGGCTGGCTGAGGGCCTGCTATGATTACAGAGTTGGAGTTACTGGGAGGGTGGGCTTTATCCCATCAACACCTTCCTATCGCTGTTGAAGCGATGCTACCCTTACATGTCAACACTGAAAGCGTATCTGCTGCACGCAGTCCATCTACTGGGAATGAATGCTGCAGTGAAAGATGCCCTTTAATTACTGTACTTCATGACAAGTCATCTGAAAATGGATCTGTGGTCGGAGCCAGGCACTCCTGCATGCACTGGAGGGCTGCTTGTGTGAGGAGGGGCTCCTCGCGTGCACCATTTGCACAACTGGGACTTCAGCATTTGACACAGGGTGGTAAAATTCGTTTCCAGATGCTCAATCTTCAACTGTGTATTGGATGTCCTGGTGAAGACCCTGCTGGTTCAGGCACCAAGGCTGCTTCTCAGCAGAAATGAGCCACAGAGAGACATGGGCTTGTCTGTGATCTGACACACTCTTGTGTGCGGCACCTGGCTGGGGACGTGCATGAGAGACACGTGCGGGTGATGTGAGGGATGTGCCAGGCTACGTAAAGGTTGCACCTCTGGCTGCATCCCTATGCCCAGCAGGAAAACCAGTGTCAGCAGCAAACTTAAGGGGATTGAGAGGCCTGAAAGAAAAGACAAAAGAATTGGCTCTTTTGTCTGAATTAGAATAAATGCACAGCCCTGCCTTCCCTTCCGTCTCCAGAACGCCTTCCCATGATCCCAGTGTTGAAGGGTGCAAGGAAAGCAGGTGTGTGCCTCCCTGTCCCTTGCCTTTGCGTTCACCCTGGCAGCAGCGGAAGGGTGAGATGAACCAGAGTGCATTTCCTATCTCTGGGCAATCATGAGAAACGGAAAGGAAAAATGATCTCGTGTGCTCAAATCTCAGTGTTAAAATAAATTGACGAGTGTCTCAGGAACTGAAAACAGCCCTGACTGGAGTGGTGAGCGATGTACCCTGCTCTGCATGGGATTTAGTGTTTCCCCAGTGCCTGTGAAAACTGGCTCTGCACATCCTGGGCAGAGCCAAGGCGAGGTACTTGGCAGCCAGGCTCGTTACTGCGTTGCCTTTGAGTCCTGCCTGAGGTTGGGCTGGAGAAGACAGATGATCCATCATTTAGTGCTTGCTTGCCCAGCCCTCTTCACTACAATGAAATGCTTTTATTTTACCAGTGCAGCCCAAGCAGTTCATACACAGGCCCGTCCTGTGACCTTCAAGAATTTGGGCGCAGATGGTAGATGGGAACCCAGCCCTTCGCACGCTGCTGTCCCCGTGCGAGCCATTGCTGTGCCGCTGCATGGGCACGGTGCCTCTCCCTACCCTTTAACAAGCACGGTAGCTCAGAAGTCTCCCAGAGAGGGCTGGTAGCTCCATGTGACTCTTGTGTATCAAACCACAACAGCACAAAATCCCCTCTGGAGTCCCAGCCACGCAGCAGGGCTCAGTCAGGCACTCACCCACATCGGGCCTTGCCTTTCATTGATAAGTGCATGGATGGCTTTGTCCATGCGAGCTGAGCCAGCGCTGGATCCACACAGGGAGATGTGCTGTCACCACTGGGAGCACCACCAGAGCAGTGGGAACTTCCAGAGCTGTGCAGAGAACACGTCAGCGGGGAGAAGAGCCCCTGTTTTGGGTTGATCCATAGTGCCTATTTTTAGTGTTTCCAGGAAAAAAGACCCAAATAAATAAAAAATTTGCAAAAGGAAATTATATTTCAGGTTGAAAGAAACATTTTGTATTATCTTGAAATACTCTTTTCAGCCTGGAATGCAGTTTGGTTCGGTAGCAGAAAGGCTAATCAGTGGGCTTAAATTACCAAGGCTAAATAGCAGGCCAAAAAGTTGGAATTTTCAAGGGGAAATACAGGCAAGTAACTGCAGCACGTGTTCAGGGCGGTCTGAGCTCCTGCTCATTTCTCTGACCATCTCAGTGGTGAAGGTTGGTAGGGATGGGGATGTGTCAGCCCTGTGCCAGGTAGCGCAGTTCTGCTGCAGCAGCACCAGCGTTAGTGACTTTACCACACCTTTTGTCACGGTCGGTTTTCAAAGCTCTGGTTCCTCGTGTCCTGTAATTATGTGAGAGCTTCAGTAAAGCTGAAGGTAAATTGACAACTTTGGGGATTGTACAGAAAAACTTTAGTTTTAAAAGCCAGAAGAGCAAATAGAGCAAACCCAAAATTACATTTCTTTGAAATCTCAAGGTTTGTAAGGCAAAGTCGTGATTTTGTGGCCTAGGACAGGACTGCAAAGTGCTCGGTGTTGGCAAGGTTGTGTTTATTTTCCGTGCTTGGATTTCTGATGGCTTTATACGCACTATGAAAAATGTGGTACTTGATGTTATTTTTTAAAAGGAAGCAGATCGCCCTGCTGGATGATCTCCAGAGCAGACTGGAACATACAATGAAAATTCTATACTGCACTGTAGCAGCCTACAAAAGGCTGGGATGTTCTTTTACCAGTATGAAACCCAGGCCTATTATGGAGGTCGGGAATTATAAGGTATATCGCTTGTACTTAGGCCAAAACAGAAAGAAGAAAATATACACTGTGTATGTATACTGCATATTTAAATTACAGAACAAAATTTAATTAGATCTTTATAAATAAAATCCACATATGCTGATTTATATTTCTTTCTCAGCCTTTGAAATGATGTCTGCCTTCACTTCGAAAACCAGTCATTTGCAGAACATCAGGCCTGTAATTCCCAAACTGGCACAACCAGAAGTTTGTGGATTTGAGTCTGGCAAATGCCAGTCCCAGGGTATCTGTCTGAGGCACACGCTGGGATTCCCAGTGGAGGAGGCAGGGGAAGCGTGCTGCAAAAGGCATCTATACCAGTCTTTTTTGGTGGGTTGTTTTTTTTATCCCAAACATCTAATTATAAGGATTAAGTCGCTTGTTTCGTTCATTAAAAAACAACAGTAATGTAATACATAATTACAGCCAAGGAGAAGATGTATGAACTTTGTAGGCTCCATCCAAACAGCCCCTTCCCTACAGGGAATGCTTCATGCTATATTTGCAAAAAATACGTGATTAGTACCCAAGTCATGAGGGAGAGTTAAAAGCAACTGGAACACAGGCCTTTCTCATGTGAGACAGAGAGCTCGGGACCGGATCAAGACCTAATTAAATGTGCCTCTGAAAGGCGAGATTGAGGTGCCTGTACTCACACTAATGAAGCATCAGTTACCCGGACTCGCACTGCTCTGTGCTGGGCATATGCTCCTCTGCGCCAGCATGGGAGCTATCTGGACACTGACTGCCTCCTAACCCTGAGCAGGTTTGGAGGTTGGCGCCTCAGTGACTCCTGGGAACAGGAATTCAAGTCTGATCCCAGCGGTTTGAGCTGCACTGTAGCTTGCTGCTGCTGGAAGAGGGAGATCCTGTTCTTCCCTCTGCCCTCCAGCTCCTGGCTCATACTCCTGCCAGTCGAGCTCTGTCTCTCAGACCAGAGAATGGGCCACAGGGTCCCAGTGTGGAGCCCTCAGCTGCTGCACGGACACCTTGACTGCACACATTGTCCTGAGTGCCACATCTTCCTGCCCGCATGGGCCCAGAGTTGCCCCCAGCTGCCCCACAGGGCTCTGCAGGGAATAAATACAGGGGTACCCACCACCAGCACCCAGGAGTGTTACCTGGGCCGTCTTGCTCCAAGCCTTGGAGGGAGGCGTTGGCTCAGGGAGAGGCTGAGCACCTGGCTCCCCTTCTACCTCTCTAAAACTGCAA
The DNA here is from genome assembly GCA_013400835.1 of Zapornia atra. Lineage (NCBI taxonomy): Eukaryota > Metazoa > Chordata > Aves > Gruiformes > Rallidae > Zapornia > Zapornia atra. Next base: position 45,775 of record VZTU01019430.1, on the reverse strand, counting down.
CAGCCACAGAGGAACACACCTGTTCCAGCTGTAGAAATAGGAGCTGGACTACAGACAAGAACTAAAGGTTTTAGCCCCTTCTAACTGGAGGTGAAACTGGACTTTCGACTTTGAAGTAGAATCCATGAAGGACTAAGACTCTCACTGGAGGGTGCGTTCTGCTGCTGACCAAAAGGAGCCTGCAACAACTGATTCTGACTTCAAAAACAGAAATGAATGGTTGTAAGCACCTTAGCCTTTCCCATGGGGCTGCTTTTACATTCCCACGGGGGATGTAAAAGGCTGCAGTGGGACAGTGGTTTAGTTTTACCTCCAATCCCTAAGACAGGTTTGTGGACATCAGTTTGTGTCTTTTTCTGTGGAGCCTTCACATCACAGGGCACAGCTTTCCTCTCCAAGCAAATAGGTAGAGGTTGAATCAGCTCTCCCAAAGAGGGACTGTCAGTAGATGATGGCTCTGTCTGCACTACACTGAAAACAGACATCAAGGCACTTTTCACTAACACATTCCATCAATGCTGGAGACTTGTCAGGCAGGGAGCAAACACCGAGTGAAGCAAAGGAAGCATTTACAATTTGCTACCGTGAAAGGAGACAAGATAAATCAATAGGAACTAAATTAGCACAGCCAGGGGCCCTTACACCTCCTTTGGAAACTCTATGAAATTCCACGACCTAGAATTTGCGGGAGGGATTATGTGCATGAAGGGTGAATCAAGATTTTAGAGCAAGCAATGTAAGTGACACCCACTTCTCAAACTGCCTGAAAACACTCTCTGCCAGAACATGCTGCCAAAGACAAGAGTTCTAGTTAGTGTTTGCTGGCTGTCATTGGCCTCAGATAAATACGTTGGGAGGGGAATAGCGGAGGAGTCAATCAAAAGATAACACTGAGTAAAGCACAGTTGTATAACACAACAAGAAGTCAAATTTAACCAGAGCTGAACATATGTCTGAGTACCGGGGGCACAGTCAGAAGTGTGATAGCCCAACGAGAATCCAGAGAGAGTCATGTTTGAGAACAACGCGCAGGAACAAGATCTGACAAACACCTCGTGTTAATGAGTTGGTTGTGTTACTGTGCTGCTCTTGGGTGACCTTTTTAATTCAACTGAAATGATATCTGTCCTAGGCTTTTGCAGAACTTTGAGATTTATGACAGCATCCCACTGACACCGAGGCACCAGCCTTGCTAAAAGTCAAGTTAAGGTAATTAGTCTTGCATAAATCTGTTTATTGGCGCAGTGAATGCGACATTTCCTGGAAGGATCCGGTGTGAGTGTTCTGCACAGTTGATCTGCACAGGAACAGCAATCTCAGACACTGGGATTATTGTAGAAGCACTGAGCGGGCTTAAATCTCCAGGGCCGCAAGCATGTTGTAGAGCCGGTCCCTGCATATGTTGACAAACCCAGGACTGCCAGAAGTCCAGCAATCGCGACTCCCAACCTGGCTGCTGGATATCTAGGAATCCAAGGTAAATATTTAAAGTCCTCTACTTCTGTCAGGCACAACTTGTATGAGAAAAAAAGGTGTCTGGGAAAGCCTGAACATATGGCAGCTCTGTGCAAAGAAAACACTGTCAGCACACACGGTCCTGGCTCCCCGACTCGTGCTGTTCCACGGTACCTTCAGGGGGTTTCCTTTATTCTGGTACTGATAGTAGCATGCTGGGAAAGCCTTCTGGACTTGCAGGGGCAGGAGGGAAGGATCAGGGCTGGCAGCATGGCAACAGATTTTTCAACTCTGCCCTTTTCCAGAGCATGCTGAGGAGATGGGTATGTGCAGGCCCTGGTTCTGCGCTGCCCTTCTCAGGGTAGAAACCTCAGAGTCACTTACCCAGCACTCGCCAGCACAACTGCAGGGATCAGCTAGTCTGGTCCTGCACCCATTTGGCAGCCTTTTGCAGGAGAGCACAGGTTTCCTGCAAGGGCAGGTAGGCATCACGCGCTAGTTACAAGACAACCTGAAGTTATCAAATTGGTTACAGCCGAGGGGATTCCACCAACCTTGGTGGTACTCTTCAGCTTCATTTACGTGTCTGGAGTGTATTGAGCCCTTCACCTGGATGATGCTGTAGAAACATGAGGCACTAATCGCATGGAATATGTGATGAAAACTAAAGGGTGTAAACCACGTGCAGTGTAAGCAGGAAGAGAACTGTGTGTGCTCTCTGCAACTGCTTGGGTCTTCAGTGTGCATTAAATTGCTGCAACTAAACGCTGTGGGATAGGGATCATAAACTTGAATTCCACTGCAACGGTGTCAGGGCAGAGATCTCCTCAACGTTATAAAACATGAGAAGTGGTTTTAGGAGCTTCTGCTTTGATGAGAGGGATTTGGGAATTGCTTTTCAAAGGTCGGCTGCACAGCGTTTGCAGAACATCGGGCGCCAGGATTGCTCTTCTCTTTTGTAAACCCCCTGATGTTCCTTGTGCATTGGCACTGCACCTCTCTGGGGGAGACTTGCTTTCACAATGGGATATTTGGGCACTGTGGTAATGGGAACTAGGAAAAACTCAGAAGGACTTTCATGCTGAATCACAGCTTATCTTCTGCATAGCAGAAGGGAGGATTCCAGATCTTTTCTTGTCCTTTTTACCCTTAAGAGTTTTATGGCAAACATCATTTAGAAAGATCACAGGGAAAGACACATCCCTCCTCCCTATCTGCTCTGCCTTTCCCACAACAAACACCTGGGAGGTACCTTGCTCACAAGTGGTCAGGTTAGCTATGCTGGCTGCAGTGCTGTGTGCGTGCAGGAAGCGAGCTGTGGCTGGCAGTGCCAAGGAGAGCTTTGGGTACCACCCTGGTGTGCCATGTGCCACCCATGTAGGCCTTGTTTTTACAGAGCAACAACTGAAACCTGAAAGATGGGTTTGCAAGGCTACTTGAGCAGATTGTTGGTGGGAGAGCTCATCATTGCCCTGGATTTACCCGTGGGACAGCTATTTTAACCTGATCCATTTGGGGGGGACCTTGGGGCTAAATGGGACATGGAGACAGGGAGGACTACTCAAGCAAAGCCTTTATAGTTGTGCTTAAAAGTGATTGTTAGATACGTTTGATGTGTGGAGCAGATTTTCTCTTCTGCAGTTTCCTGGGGGCAGGAGAGCCTGTGGTGCTGGCACCCTGCCTTGGATGAGGGGAAAGGATGTTGTGGGGCTTCATGCAGTGGCTCAGGGTCCTGCGGGCCCAGACCTTCTTCCCACTTCTACATCTCGCCTGGTTCAGCAATAGTGCCTGCAAGTCTCTCCTGGGCCAGACACTGCATAAACCAAGAGCAGCTGGCTTCCCACCCCAGCAGAGGAACGCTTTTGGGAAGGAGATGCGGAGGGCGGCGGGTGGTGGCTCCAGGGCTGTGGGGCACTGCAAGAGGAGTTGTCTCAGAGAGGTGTGGCCAAAGGTATGGGAATGCAGAGGTGAGGTGCTGGCGGCTGCGGTGCGAAGAGCCCAGGTGCCTGGCGCTGGGCCTGGCCTCGGGAGCACAGGGGCGGCTGTCTGTGAGTGCAGGAGCAGAACGGTGGTAGGGAGCTCCACCGCCAGCATGGGAAGCTGTGCCTGCACCTGTCAGGAGCTGGGCACAGCCCTGAGAGGCACAAGGACTTGGCGCTGTGTTGAAAGCAACGCTCGTGATGCCCTTGCCAAGGGAAAGGTGGTCTGAGGAACCAGGCCTTGTTTCACCAGAGACAAAGCATGGGTAAAGGAGGGGACTTCATTAGGGCTAGAAAACACTTGTTTAGGCAGTTTTGGATTCCCAGGGGTGCTTGCTGGCTTTTCAAATGGATTCAGCATCGGCTTGCAGGGATGCAGGCAGAAACAGCTGAGCAGGGGCAGTGAGGCAGGTCTGGGGAGCTCCTTTTGCCACAGGCTGCTCTGCCCGTGCGTGCTGAGGCATGAGTGCCGCTCTGTCCTGCTGCGCTCGGGACATGGCACCGCTCCGGCACCCAGAGCTTCTCCGTGGCATTGGAGCTTGGTCGCTTCTGCAGCTCCCCTGCATCCCCAGTTGTTACTAATGGCACACACAGTGCCAAACAGGATCTTTTCCATTCTTAATCTGTGATTAACAAGGTTGTTAAAGTCACTCTCGACTCTGGTGAAACCAAACAGAGTTTTTTATATGACATATTGGGCAAAGGCTCTGTTTGAAGTAGTCTTTAATCTTAGTTCTAGGATTAAATCATATGTAAACAGTCACATTTTATCAGCTCAGCTACAAAGCGATTTATTTGTTAGTCTAATTTTAGTACCTTGTAGGTAATGCAATATTATTTGAAAGAGGTTATATAGGAGTGAGCAGGTCTAATTTTCCACCAGTAGAGCAAGTAAAGGAGCCCCAGACCCTGCCTGGTGTGGATGGCTGCGCTGGCTTTAGAGAAGCTGTTCCCAGTGTGTGGGAAAGCAGAGCGGCGCGGTGCCACTCACAGGACCCAGGCCTGCCATTGTGTTTTCCTGGCAGTGGTGCCTGACACTGCAGCGCGTTATTTGTACGTGCCAGCCTTGCATCCAGTTTCACTGTGTTGTGCAATTAGGATTTTAGGAGGGACTTGTAACTGTTGAGCATTTTGCTGGAAGTTGCTGTATCCCAATAGCAGGGAGGAGCTGTATTTTCCTGGTGACTAGAGGAGGATGTAACGGCATGCCCCAGTGTTTTAGTGCCGTGGCTGGCTGTCAGCTCTTCCACGCAGTTAGACTGGATAATCTTTTATCTACCTTTCTGATTCCCTGGGCGTTCAAAGGTGGGGAGTGATCCTTCCAAACCTAATTATTAGGTTAGATTAACCTGTACTATAGGACTTAATTTTTCCAATTGGAAAAATTGTTCTACACTGGAACTCTGAAAGATGTTTGTATGTGAAATCTGATGTTCAGGATGTGAAATGATTCCCCTTGGCACGGCAGCATTTTCACAATGATTCCTGAGTGAAGGGGGATGTGGTTCTACTGCTGCTCAGCACTAACAGCTGAAGGAGTTTACAAGAGACAAGGGGTTGGAAGTTGATGGGCAGTGATCTTATGTAAAGTTGAACTCTGTCCAGGAATATAAATGGAGACTCCCCTGGGATTTCCAGGTGATTTTGGTGGTGAAGCAGCACCGTGAAGCAGCATGGCTCTATATTCTTACTCCTGCTTTGAGCTGGACTTTGCAGAGTCTGCTTCCAAACAGCCTGACTGTGCGTGCCTTGACTCCTGTTTAATAGGCGAGCCATGTTGTGTCATGGGGGAATTTCACCCATAAGTGCCGAACTTTTGTTCTTCTGTTGGGAAATTCAGGCTGAATAAATGCCAAAGAAAGCTTAAAATTTTCCCCTGATTTTGTGCCCAGCATCTTGCATGCTCGAGTACTGGTCGTACCCAGATAAGTATTAACTCACACTGGTAACTGAAATACCCCCTCACGGGGTTGAAGTTGTGTGATCTAAAATAGAAATGCCTCAGTTTGGGTATAAATTGATCTAATCCAGGATCCTGCAACATTTCTAGCAGCTGGCCTGAGGTCTTGACCATGCATATTCCAGTCCTTCACAGAGGCAATGTTAACAAAAAGCATCCCCCCTGTTTCTGCAGTTCAGCTAGCTGAAGACATTTTGTTATCTACCTGACTTGTGTGTCTGTACTTGGGGAGGATTTGAATTTAAAGTGCTTTAAAGAATACTCTGAGCTCATAACCTGCAGGTCTCTCACTTGGTTCACATGGCTGGGAAATCTGGATACCAGGGCAGGAGAGGACCATCTGAAAAGAATAACATGACTCAATGTCTGTGAAATCCTCTAGGAACAGGTGTAATTGTGATCGTAACGTTTGTGAGATATGGTACTACCAGCTTTAATCCCTGTGGAGGGGAATATTTCAGAGTAGGAGAATAAATGTGAAAGTAACTTCAGAGGCTGAGTTAAAAGAGGAGGAACACAAACCTTGGGTCTGGCCAGCGAACAGCTGAGCAGAGAGAGGTCTGCAGCTTGCTTTGATCCATCGTTTCCTCCAGGTTGGTGCCTCTGCGACTCCAAGAGACCCTAATGGGGGTCCTGAGGGTGGTGGTCACCCCAGCGGGACCCTCTCCAGCATGACATGGCAGTTTTCCATTAGTCCTGCTTCTCTAATGGGGCGATGCAAACTGTAACCAATTGATTGCGAACTGCGGGAGGGGAAAAAGTGAGGAGCAAAGTTGTGCAGCTGCGGCTCTGCCTCTGCTAGAGGAGGTGGTGCTGGGCTGGAGCAGCTCTGAGTGGAGGGAGGCACGGAGAACATCAGTGGAAAAGGTTGTTATTTCCTCAGCCCTTATGGAAGGCACAGAGCTTTCCTTCAATGAATGCTCGGGAAATTAGAATGCAAGTAAGGATCTGACAGCGGCGTGAGGGAGCTCAGTATGGGGTTGAAAGTCCCTCCTGCACTTCAGGCCAGTGTCAGGAGGCAAATGCCATTTCCATTCCACTGGCGCTCGGGTTTGCACAGTTCCTGTAAAGGCTTCTTCACCAGTGAGTTCTTCCCACTGCCACTACGGAAACACAACTCACTGGTGGTTGGAGAGGGGGAAAATGAGAAGCTATAAAGACAAACATGTAGGAAGTGCTATAGCCCACTAAGGAAGCCAGAAGGGTAAATCAAAGCCCAAGGAGGAAGGATATGAAGGGGCACATACCTATAAATCCTGTAAACCGACTGAGGAGCTGATGGGGCCATTGGAGGGATGTGAATGGAGAGCAATGGTTGGAGCCACCGAGCAGCTGAATGAATTACTTGACTTGATAAGCAAGGGAGAGCAGCTAAAGGTCACATACTGTAAGGAGGATGGGGAAACACAGTGGTTTTCTGTATCAGGAGAGAGAAAAGGCATATTATTTAAAAGCTTTATGTGTGTAACCCAAGCAGACAGTTGGGAAATTAAAACTATTAAAATTGACAAGTCACCAATCTGAGATTAACTGCAACCTACAATTCCCGGCCTTGGTTTCTGGCCTTGGTGTTTGAGAGGTCCCTGGGAGAGCAGTGGTGTCTGAGGAAGGAGACACAGAAAGCATTCTTTCCTTATTTAAATTTAAAAAAAAAAAAAAGGAATAAAATGATGACAACAACAACAAAAAATTGGGCAAGTTGCAGAGAAAATAAAGTAAATGTTAGTAAAGGGCAAGCCATGGGCAGGGTTTGAGAGTCATTTGGTAGATAGGGAAGGGGCCCTCAATACCCATCAGTCTCACATTTCTGAAGTCTGTACTTTGAATAGGCTGAATGTGCATTAAAAGCGCTCTGTGCCTGTACAGCACCACAGAAGTTGGGTTTGGAGAGGGCTTTGAGGGCTTTTGGTGCAGTACAAACTGTGTCACAGAGTAAGGTGGTGCCTGGGGCTGCTCAGGTTGCTGAGAGCAACCTGCACGTCTGCCCCATTCCCCAGCTCCAGTGGAAATGGCAAACACATTCCAGTTGTACCACCGACAGACACAGTATGCCTCCACTTGTGGCCAGCTGTAGCAGTGGCGGGTGACAGGATGGGTGCAATGGGGGCTCCCAGCTGCTCTAGTGCTCTCGCCACCCTGGTACACAGGGTGTAGTCAGGATGCAGCTTTGTGCCTTTGCTATGATCAGAACCAGCGCACCATGGATTTAACTGAATTACAGGGACACACTTTCTCCCATGCCCAGCGTATGCGGTGGGACCTGGTTCTGTAGATGCTGTGCTGACAGCAGAGGACCACTGTCAGGTTATTTTAGCTAAACCAGAGTATTCCAACCTCAGTACACAGAGCTCTAAGCATCTGACGCTGCAGGCTTGAACCCTTTTACAGCAAACCTAAACCTGTTTGCTATTTCCTCACTCATGTAAACTCTTGGGAACTTTTCACAGAGCTATATAAAGTCCATGTGCCCGAAGGGACCGGGGCTCAGACCCCTGGTTTCAGGAAGCTATTGCAGCTCAGAGCCTTTTTATAAGCTGTGTGAAGGGAGGAGACGCAAAGAGAGAAGGATGCAGTACCACGAGCTCTTCCCACCTTCAGGAGAGTAGGAATACTTTTTTATTTAGAAGAGGGATTCAGCAGAGTTCCCAAGCCTCGTGTCCCACTAAAGAGCGGAGGCACAAGGCTCCTCTTGTGAGGTGTTGAGTTACCCGGGAGACAGACCCAGCAACTGAGAAATGTCACAAGTTTTGGAAAAGAGATTTATATATAAATGTGTTACGGGAAAAAATACCTCTGCTCATACACATGGTAATTCTTCTGTCTAACTTTGTTTGCTATCTTTCTTTCTTTATTGTTTCCAAAGATTTAAAGGAATTTAATTAAAAAGGCAGTTTAACTATCCTCTCCTTTCCAGATAACAAACACTAAAATAAAATGAAGTGAAATATAGGAGAGCTTGCTTTATACCCCTTTTAGAACTAAACACAAAAGCCAAATGAGATCATAGGGTTTATTGGGCAAGATATTTCCTGAAAAGATGAGGAAGCGCTGCTGCCACTGTACAAGGAGCAGCTGATTCTTGATCTGGAAAGTCACGGTCAGTTCTCATCATCTGTCTTTGGGAAGGATAAATCCCAAGTGGAACTTGGGAGGTGACCAGGACAATGGGTAACACTGACAAGGAGTAACCAAAGGTGCGTGGGCCCTTTAGCGTAGCTGAAGGGAGGGAGGGCACAGCTTTCTGTAGGTGCAACAGAAGGAAGATTGTTGGATAAATGAAAGGAAATCTTTGCTGGGCAGAATGATTATAAACTGTTGTGCAACATGCTTAAGCTGGGATATGGAGGCTCTGGGCCTCAGAGCAACTGTGTTCTGCAAGACCTTGCATCAGGATAGCAGGACCAGGGTCCCCTTGCATAACCCATGTATGAAAGGGATTGCATGTGAGTCTGGTTGTGGTGATCATCTCCAGTCCTGTGTGCTCCCAGAATGCCAGTAATATCTTCCATTAGCCTGGTATTCCACAGGCAACTGTCCAGCTGTGATCTTCCAGAGAGCCAAAAGTGGGCTTTATTATTTAGGTTTTAGCTCAGCTGTAAAACATCACTGAGCAAGATCCCGCTGTGTTAAGATGCATTCAGTAACGTGGCAACACCCAGTGTGTATATCAGACTGCACTCAGCCTTGGGGTTGTTAGCTGCCCCGTCAGCGGGTACGTGATGAGAGTGGCCTCAGGGCTGGTGTGTGGTGTGAGCATCCCCCCCAGGTCACACATCATTTGCAAACCAGTGCTGCCATGTACCTGACCAGCACCCGGCACGCTGGTACTGATGTGTCTCTGCTGGAAGGAGTGGGCTCTGCTTTGCCCTGGCTGTGTGTATCCTTCCCCCTGAGGAAGGTTCCAGCTGCTCGGGCTCCTCTCCTCAGATCATGGCTCTCCCCACGCCTGCACACCCTTCCCTTTCCAAAATGCATTGTGAGGCTTTGGCCATAGCAAAGCGAGCACAAGTCGCTGGGGGTGCAGACACTGGTGCATAAGGGGGAACCCTGGCCCTGCACCCGGGATGGGGACGTCTCTTAAACCTGGCTTGGTGGTGGGATCTGGGAGCTGCAGGCAGCATGCTTAATGCCCAGCTGTGACAGGTTTATAAAACAGGGCGTCCTTGCCTCCAGCAGTTGGTGGTAGCCTGGCTTTCCTCTGGTGCCTGTCATGGCAACAGCCATGTGTCGGCAGGTCTCTCCAGGGTGTGCCGTGCCTTCCTCCTGCAGAGCTGCACGCTGACCCTGGAGCACGTGTGGACACGGGGATGTGGGAAGGACAGGGACCCGCAGGGCCACCTTCATCTTGCCGCTCGCTCTGCTGGTGGGGACCCAGAGCTGCCAGGCGTGGTGGAGCCAAGTGCGGGTGCTGCCCGGCACGCAGGGTGCCTGTGCTGGTCCCTCTGTGGGCAGGAGGCAGAGCAGAGCCAGACGGAGCAGCACAGGGTGTCAGATGTCTGTCTTGGCCTCTGACCGGCAAGAAGGTCTCCATCTAAATCAACAAGTGCTCTCTGGACTTCGAACCATGGCAGGGGGATATTTTTAGAAGCCAATCAATCAGTGGTGACTGTTCAAGTTCAGACAAGTCAAACACAGCCTGCAAAGTTACACAGAAGCACTGTGTGTCGTGGAAAGGTTGGTGAGGCTGCTTATTCGACAAGCTGTGCCAAACCCATGAGCTACCAGAGCTGAGCTCTTTTCAGAGAGATAGCTTGAGAGGGAGAAGTGTAAACAGGCTGTGGACTGTAAAACACACACTTTTTAAATTGAAGCAATAAATTACAGTTTGGGCTTCCACAGAAACCTTCCTTCAAGGTGCTAAAAGTGTTCTCCAAACCTGAGCACAGCACTAGGTTCAGGTCTTTTCATCTTGGCCTTCTTTGCATGTGAGAAAATTGAGGCACAGAAGCATTTAGGGGCTACCAAGGGACCTCAGAGTCTCTGAAGAACCCAGCTTGTTTCCAGGGAAGGGCTGTGCTGCAGCAGTGTTGGAAGAAGAAAACAAACGCCTCTGCCCTGGCGTTCCCCTTCACAGTCTGATTACCTAAGACAGCAGCCATGGGGTTCGGTCAGCCCCAGGGCTCTGAATGGCAGTGGCAGAAGGATGGCTTTTTGGTGGCAGTGTCTGAAGCCCTGGTAGATGCTTCCTCAAAGAACATGAGCTGGAGTTTGCTGACACTGAGCCCAGAGAAGATCAGATTCTTGCAGGAACCTCCAGATGCTGTTCTAGAGCATAGAGAAGAAATGAAATAATAATCATGAATTGTCTCACTCCCTGAGAAATGCCAGCACAGTCTGGGCTCAGACTGAACCTCTCAGGCCAGTAACCAAGGCAGCATCCAGATTAGAAGATGTCGGTGTTCTGGGTTCTAGAATCTCAGTCTATCCATCTTGAAAATGCGCCTGATGTTTTCCCTTGTCGTTAACAATTGAGGAAGGAACCTGTTGTAGACTGTGGCTCCTGCCCTGCCTGCTTCTCTGCTACCTGTGTCCTTCCCTCCATCGCTGCAAGGCGTCTGCTCCAGAGCTCCTCACTGGAGTCTGCACAGCTGCACAAAGTGTAGTGCACGATCCAATCCTCAAATTGGGCTGAACTGGTGTGTTCAGTGCCAGCTGGAGGGGCCTGCTGAGTTTCTGCTGATGCACTAGAAATATATTTTTAGGAAGGTTTCTCTATAATTATCACATTATAGCTACTGCTGGATTGCTCCGAGTATAGTAAACAATTGCTATAGTTGTTAGAGGTCATGAATACAGGAAAACATTCCTCTGCGTGAGGTCTGCTGTTAAATAATAACTGGTCGTTTCGTGGTGGAGGGGAGTGAGTGCCCTCCAAGAGATGTGCTGACATTGTTGTAGCCAGTGATCCAGTTCCTGTAACTTACACCCTTTCTTAAAGCTGCTTCTCTGAGGAGGACAATGGGTGTGCTGTGGGACAGTTGTGGCCTCTGGCCACTCCCTCGTTACCCATTTTGTGGTAACAGGTACCCTGGTCACCAGAGGGTTCTGCCTCAGGTGATGGGCAGGAGGAAAGGTGTTAACAGCAGGACGGTGCAGGGTCAGGCTCCAGACAGGCAGCGGGACTGCAGGGCGGGAGAAGGGGATCTGCCACACTGAGGTTGTTAGCGAGTAATTGCATGATCAGCGGGTCTAATGAACAGCGCTCACCCTGTGGCATCTCTGCTGTCTGATGTGGAGGGAGCGCTCGCTGCTGCCTTCTCCTCGGGGGATACTAATGGTGTCTGTCTCCTCCGTCTGTCATCTCCAGTGCACCTCAGGGAGCTGCAGAGCTCTGAGAATCCTCCTCCCCGTCTCGCTGAAAGTGTCTGGCGTGTTCAAGAGCTACTCTCACACACAGAGGCTGTGATCACACGTAAAGCTTTGTTTCCTTAGGAAATCCAGGCTTTGCAACAATCACCTCGCCGTTGCCCAGACGTAATGTGCAGTTGTGGTTTTTGTGCTGCAGAGGAAAGGCAGGGATACAGCTGTGGCTCAAACCAGTTAACTGAATGGGCAAATCAATGGTCCCAGGGCCCCAGGAGTTCTGTCTCAAGGCCAAAGCACAAAGCAAGAAGTCTGGCTGAGCTGCCAAAGCTGGGGTAAAGCAGTGAACGCCGGCTGGGGCAGGTGACAGACGTGTCATTTCTGACGTCCCTCAGTCTGTCCCTGTGGGACCTGCCCTCTGCAGTCAAAAGAAAATGATGTCTTGGGAAAAACATGGCAAGTGTGAGAGTTCAGTCTGGATAGAGCCTGGCAGGAACGTGTGGGAGCTGATCGCAGCATTTCAGTCTCTCTGGAACCAGTGGCTGGAGGGAAGAAGGGGGATGAAATCTTCCACGCTGTTGCATGCAGCAGCTTGCCGGCTCTGGTGGTCTTTGGTAGGCAGCACTAACAGAACAGCCAGGCTGCATGTGGATGCTCCAAGGACAGCAGAGGCTGTGCTTTACCTGCTGTCTCACCTAGGTGGGGAGTCATCCCTAGGGAAGAGCAGAGCTGGCAGTGAGGCCCTCACCTCCCAAAGCCATGAGATGGACCCAGGGGCTTTACAAGGGCAGGGCTGATGGGTGGGCTGCTTCGGCATGCAGCTGGCTGGGGTGCAACTAGCTGCAAGATGAGGAGAGGCGCTTGTGGGAACTGGGCCTCAAGTAGGACTGCAGAGACAGAGGGACGGACACTTGCTGCCTCTGGGGAGCTGCACTGAAGCAAAACTCTGACAGAGCTTTCCGTTTCGGGAGCTCAGTACTTCTGAACTGTCAGCATCAGAGCGAAATATCTGCCCCTGCTTCTGACTTCAGCAGCCACCCTGGCGCTGGGAGAAGCAGCCAGCCTTGGATACAGATCTGACACCTCCGGGATGCTCTGTGACCACCGGCCCACTACCCCTCCAGGCAGCACTGTACCACTCCCCATACCCGTGTGCTGGAGGATGACTGCAGGAGGGAATGGCAGTCTCCATACCCAGCCCTCTTGCTTTTTTTGGTTTGCATTGCCTGTTCCATGTTGGTTTAATGTAGTTCCTAGTATTTAATGCATTTTTATTGCTTTCTCTAATAACACCAGCTGAGCACCAAGAGCCAAATTAAACAAGCCATGCCAATAAGCCAAACATTTCACTTCAACCAGCAAAGCGGATGCCTCTTACCCCTACTCAAGCTTAGATATGTAAATCGAGGCCCTCATTGCTCATCAGGGAAAACGAAGCAAATGGCTCGGAGGTCCAGATAGGGTGGAGCTGGGCAGGGTCCCTGCCATGGGTGCAGACACTGCTGTGTGCCCTGTCCCCACAGCCTGGTCTTGCCACCCTGGGTCTCAGGACAGAAGTCAGACAAGGTGAAGGGCTGGTGGTTCTCAAGGTTGTAACGTGGCATCTTGTCTCATGGGCTTTATCAACCTGGATCTTGTTTTTCTGTGACTGTAAGCATCTTTAAACCCCTTTGACTTCGCAGGAAGCCGGAATTCACATTCTCCATTGCTGAAAGGTTTTCCATGCAATTAAAAAACAACGCCAAACCTCCTCCCCTGGTGCTGATCAGTGATGTGGTGTTGATGTGAGTGTACTGGAGTTTCACTTACAGCAGCTGGGTAGTCTATAAGGCACTCTTTTTTTTTAAATCTGTCTTTTGCACAATATTCCTGAAGTTCTTTTGGTGTTTGCTTTTCTCCAACAAGCCCCAGCCTTCATCTCTGTCCTCTTAGCACAGCTTCCTGTTTTTCTCTGTCATCTCCTTTGTTCCATCTTTCTTCTCTTCTCTGGTTTCCTCCCTTTCATTTTAGCCCTTTTTGTTCAGACTGGCTCAGCCCATCCTCCCAAAGGGGAAGCATATCTGTTTCATTCCCCTGTCTCCATTTCCCTCCCAGCCCCACAGCTGTTCCCTCTCTTTCCCGTTCCTACAGGCCCCTCTCCTGCTCACAGCCCCATCCACTGCCTCCTCTTTTTCCTCTCCCCGTCCAGCCCCTTTCCTCCATCACTGGAGGTCAACAACAGAGAGAACAGAAAGTGAGCTAGGAGGGGGATGTTACAGCCAAGAATGACTGTGCCTGCAAGATGCCAACTGTGCTCTCACCAGCACTGCTCTAGGTGGCTTTCATCTGGCTAGGTGCGTTGTGCTGACCAGCACAGGCGCTGACTGGCGGCTCTCGATGTGTCGTGCCACACAGCCTGCCATCACGCCTGAGAAATCTCAGCTTTTCACTCCGCTCAAGCCTGAAAGCCATAAGCTCTGCAGCAGGGATGTGGTGGGGATGGCTACCTCATTCCAGACTTCCTTTTCTTTTCCCATGTGCTGCACTTTCCCAGCTAAGCGCCAGCATCTGGAGCTGCACATTTCAGCGCCATGGCCCATGTCATGACGTGTTTTCTAGTCTTGCTCAGTCAGAAGCAAGCACAGAGCTACAATCTCAGCTGGGACAGAAACTAATCTAACAACTTGGCTTGTGTGTGATGACAGAAGATTCGTTCTGCCGCTGTCTCACCCTTTGAAGGGGAATGCACTGGGGAACAAAGGAACAGGGAGCGTGGCTCCTGCGTTACAGGTCTGTCTGTTCTCCCGGGTGAATTAAACACATAGCTTAAAGGTGCAAAGGGCTTTTCACTCTGGAGGGAATGGGGCAGCATTGGGTGTTGTTATCTGCCTTAGAAACCTTGGGCATCGTTTTAGGAATGACCAAATCCGGAAGGGGAACCTGCACGGGCTGATCTGTCAGCAAGTGAGCAAACACCTGATGCAGCCCAGAACCCAGAGCTGCTTTTTCACTCACTCCCCAGCTGCGGTCACATCTCCTACCCCTCTCCCTGTAATCCCTGACTTGGGCTTCGCCATCCGCAGCGACAAAGAAAATGTCTTCAAAAAACCTCCTTACCCTGCTGCAGCGGGAGGCTGTGCTAGATGCAGTCACGGCGGGGGAATGAGTGCGGAGCAGTGCCGAGCTGTCCGTGCCATCATTGTTCTCTGCTGCAGACTGGAAGCAACTGAGAGAAGCACAAGGCAGTCGGTCCGTCTGTAACCACCCCTCTGGGACCAGGATGAGCCGTCGGTGTTGCAGGGTGTGCACAATAGGCAAGACTGGCAGTTTGTTGCGTGAAGATAATGACAGAATCCCTCCTCTGAATTCAGCCTCGATACCCAGCGGCTTCACAGTGGTTGCTCAACACCGATCAGCATTTAAACTCTGTTTAAAAAAAACCCAACCAAAGAACCCAACAAGTAAAGACCTGAAAGCAGGGGACATGTGAACTTCCAGGGCAAACACGGGGTGTGCTGAGAGAGAAAACAACGGGGTGATGGTGCCAGGCTGGTCTTGCTAAGTCTGACCCTCTTGAGAACAGCTAAACAACTTCTCGAAGGGCTTAGGGCTAGTCCCAGTGCAGTCGGGGTGGCTCCCTCTGCCCTCACAGGTTCCCTCACTCCAGACTTGATCCAGAGCCGCACTCCGGTATGGAGCTCACATGTAGCAAGTGACACAGGCGACGACTTCGAAATGACCGTCAGCATTTTGGGGGGCTAGAGATATGGAAGTGAGATGAAGAAAACCTCAGAGAATACTATGAGTTTGCATCACCCCTTGCTAATGCAGGGGATTGAATCAAAGGAAAAAGTTGAGTTCCACCATGCATATAGCCCGTTACTGAGTATGTCAGAAGGGCCCCTGGCAGGCTCCGGAACCCACCAAAACGCCCACTTTGCTTACAGTATGTAATTGGTCCAGCTGTAGATAAATGATCTGTTACAGCCTGTTGAACATTCTAAAGCGTTTCTTGCTAATGGATTTTCACAATGTGGTTTAAGGGCTGTTGTTATTAATAAATGTAACTGCACCGAATAGTAATGTGATAAAGATGAAAGAGGCATTTATGAGTTCTGCTTCCCTTTCAGCTGTTGCTAGGAATTTTCATTCCTTCAGAATATATTGAATTTAATCTTGATTTCTTTTTGTTAAAACCGAGCTATTATAGCCTGGTTCTCTAAAGAGAGTATTAGTGGGGTTGGACCAGTTGTGAGGTCCCCTGTGGTGACCAAAGCCCTGTTCTCTGTGTATCAGAGAGGTTTCCTCACTGCGAGAGAAAACAAGACTGGCCCAGGGGTCCCACACAGACATCCCTAGTACTCCTGGAAAAGTGTAAAGGCAGGTTGGGGTAGGGATGGTTTGGGTTGTTTTGGGGTGAGGTTTTTAAAGTGATTAACAGATCTTAATATTGATGGAAAGATGAAAATAACGTGTCCGTGCTCGATAGCCAGCTTTTGCTAATGGGCTGCTCTCCGTTACATTATCACTGCAAGGACTGAAGCACTTCGTGGTGCATAAACTAATTAGAGACTTGCAGTGTAGTACTGACTGGTGTGTGATTGGCTCCAGTGAAACAGGAAATGTGGAATGTCTAAAGGCTGGTATCTACCACAAAAACGGCTCTGTAAACACTTGTGGCACACAATAATGGGAAGTACTATGAGTTATGTCGAGACTGCATCGTAAAATTATCATAGGGCTAAACAAGGGTAATTGTGAGGAGGAATGTTAGCAGAAAGAATGGAAAACATGTTCTTTTCTAAGAAGAGAGCTTTGCTTTATTGGGAGTTGATCCATGCAGAGACTGGCGTCCTTAGCACAGGAGACAGGTATTAATCATGAGGAAGAATTTGTTTGTACAACTAGCAGAAAGCTCGTTCTCTTGACAAATAAGAAAAAAAAAAAAAGAATATTTTCTTTTTCTGGATTGAGCTGCTAGTTCAAGACACATCACATCTACAGGCAGAAACAGAAAGGACCAAAAGGCAGCGCGAAGCTGGCGAGTGCTGAGAGACAAGGGGTCTGCTTCTGCCTCTCTCTGTGACACTGCACAGCTACTTCTCTTTTCCATCACTCTTCCCTACCTCCCACCCTCTGTGTATTTGCTTTGTTAGCTCTTTTCCAGAGCAGCGAATTTCTCATACCTTGTATTAGTACTGCATGTAACTTCTCCAGATGCTATGGTAATATCACCCAAACTAACAGCCAATCTGCACCCCGCTCGTTCTCTCAACTCATTCTATTGCCAAGCTACACATCCCTGTGAATAGGTAGCTAAGAGATTTCTATATAAAGCAGTAATATGCATCTGTCTCTGATCTTAAGTATAAATCAGGGGTAACCTCAGTGAAATTTGGCAGAATAAAAGGGGTATTTGTTATAGAGGAACCAGGACACTCTGTACAAAACACACAAACGTCCTTCAAATAAAGTTTGTAACTCAAACCAGTGAAATGGTGCGAGATCTTGGCTGCCTGCACCTTGCACTAGACGTCTCCCCAGGGTGACTGTATTACATTATAATCATTCAGTTTTTCTGGACTAATTTCCTTGCATAGTAGGCTATAAATAATCATTATTGGTATTGCAAGGAGACTGCGGGTTCCTGAACAACCGTGACTGCATTCTTAATTCATCAGTTACTGATACAATGCATCTGTTTTTCTAATTATTTTAATGATGGTTTATATGCAAAGAAAAGAATATGAAATTACTTTTTTTTCCCTTTCTAGATTCCTGGGCTGACAGGAGGACAGCCCACCTGTGGCTGGCTGTGTTTGTGCATCCTGGGACTGGATGAATGCGCTGCTCAGGGTGAGTGTTTGTGTATGTAGTTTAGCAGACCCCAGCCCCTAGCTACTCTGCAGACGATACCAGTACATTACCAGCATCCCCTGGGGCACATCTTATTACTGGAGGAAGATTCTCAGCAATAAAAATGCGGTTTTATCCTTCTCGAAGTGCCCCTTGCCAAAGTCAGCCAAGCATGCAGAAGCACTTACTCTGAGTGATGCACCATTAATACTCCACTAACTTGCTAAGCGTGCGAGGCAGACAGTCGTGCCTGAAGTTTCCACTTCTGTAACGTTCAGGTGTTGCTGTCCCACTTCTTCTGTCCCAGCCCCACGGCGCCCGGGGCCTGACCGCTCCACCTTCGCACAAGTCAATGGACCTAAAAATAAGGTATTGATGTAGGAGGGAGATGAATCAGGCCTGTGGAAGAATCCCAGTGAAGAAGGCCGCAGTTGCTGTCACAGGGGTCTTGAGAGCAGGATGCTTTAATAATGTTCTTCTCAGGTGCCCAGCTAAGTCACTGTGCAGGGTGGTGCAGCTGCCTGGTGTGGGATGCTGAATGCCGATGGGTGGCCCAAAGCAGAGTCATTGCCAAAGTGAGCTTATTGCCTCTTGCAGATCCAGTCGGAAGAGCTCCCAATGCAGTTCTGTTCCTCTCCTCTGCCCCTCCCCACAGGAATGCAGGTCCTGACCACACACACTGACAGCACAGGACCTCTGCCTTGAACTTTGTGTCTCGGACTTCAGCTTTGCGAGCCCTTAGACGGCCCTTCTGCAGCTGCACAGGCCACACACAGTCCCAGGTCTCTGCTGGGAGGTGACAGGCACAGAGCTGGCACTCTAGATCTGTGAATGCTTCTCTGCAAAGTCAAACAGGTGAGCGTAATCCACTGGTAGCCAGAGTGCTTTTGTTTGGCTTAGCCAGGAGCAGGGAGGTCGTGTGCTGGCGCCGGTGTCGGGAGGCGGTGATCACCTGAAGTGGACTCTCCAGGAGCCGCACGGGCTATGGAGCCAATGCAGAGGACATGTGAGAGGATGTCTCTGATCTGGTATCACTGATAGCTCCTGTGTAATGTCTGGGGTTGCCAAAGAGTTAGGCCCACCCCAAACTGAGTATGACACTGTGGAACAGTGGAGCCTGGCTCCCCTGAGCAAGCCCAGCTGGAAAGGCTTTCCAGGACAGATGGAAATGCGCCCCTGGACTTGTTATTACAATTACAAACAAGCCTCAGGCATCCAGGCTCTGGCCTGTTTGACCAGTTGCTACGTGCTTCTGAGGAGCTCAGCTGCTGTTTCACTGGAAAGCACCAGCTTTGCACCCAGCAGGCAGTAGGTTTTCCTCTTTTTTTGTAGTTGGTCTCCCTGCTGCCTTCCCCAGCAAAGGGGGAGCAGAGGGGTGGTGAGCCTGTGGGTTTTAACTGGGTGCCATCGCTTTAATGTGGAGCTGTGTTTTTCTTTCAAGGCTGAAAATAAATGCTGGTGAAGGAATAAACAGACGTGAAAAGAAGGCTTGGACACTGGGGAGACAAGACTGCTTTGTGCTTCCCAAAGCAAAGAGCCTGTTCACAAGGAGGTTACTCTTTCAGAAAAACACGAGTCCTGTGATGCTGCCACAGTCAGTAGGTGCCCAGCAGAGCAACGGGCATTCAAGGCAGACGTGCTTTGGGAGAGGGGCACATTTTTCTCCCAATCCAAACTATTTCCAAGTATATTAATGGAAAGGAGAGGAAAGGAGAGAAACTTGCTTTCCTTTGCCATTTCATCTCTTCTCTTTCTGCACCAGGTTGCCAGCTTCCACCTATCTAGGTGGCCAGATGGCCTGATGCTGCAGGAGTGTGGTGCTGTTGAGGGAGGCGAGGGCAGTGCTGCTGCCAGTGTGCAGCTGAAGCAGCAGCTGAAGGACACATGTCACAGGCAGGGTCCCAGAGGGATTCTTAAGGGCATGGGGAAAATCAGTGGTGTTAGGAAGCTTTTGTGCTTCACCTCAGGTGCTTAACTAACTCCTCATATAATGCAGTATCTTCTGAAATGTGATCTTTAGGCTCTCTATGTCTCAGTTGTCCATAAAAGGAAACCACTAGTTAATACTGAGAGGTGTTATGGTGACACAGGGTCTCACACAACACAGAAAGGCAAGTGCAGCTCTTTCTGGGTCTCTGAAGGACCAAGCTGTGAGCCATCCCAAACCTCAAGGACTCTGGTTAAGAAACAGGAGGTTTAAATGCCCCTCACTGGGGCTGAATCTCCAGCGCTGTCTGTAGTCACACACCAGATATACTCACATCAAAAAGGGCAAATGCTGAGAATTTAAGGGAACTAATTAGTGGATCAAATGCACCGAAGAGCCAAGGAGTTGAATGTGATGGAAACTGGATTCCAAAACTAGCTGGAACATGCAGGAGGATGAACCCTGAAGGGAAACTCTCCAAAATTGGGATAAATAATCAGCCCCAAACACACGGGGGGAGTTAACTGGTCTAGAATGGGCAGAAGGTCTGGTCAGTGAGAGGGTTGAAATCAGATGTCTGGAGAGGAACCACTGCAGGGAATGACCACCTGCTTTGAGCCTTGATGGAGCCCATCACCCGTGCCACAGGGCTGACTGAGCAGCTTATCCAGCAGGTCGTGCACAGACGTTGTGCCAGTGACGTGTTCAGTCCAGCAGTTCTGGACTTGCTTTATGAGCTGCTCTGTCATCTTTGCAGCAAGGGCAGCATCAGAGGAGAGTGGTGGGGCAGAAGACTGGAGGCAATATTTGCCTCAGTCACCTGATTTTAATTTGCTGAGGTCAGGAAATGAGGTGTGGAATGAGAAATGTCAAAAGTAAAGTTGTGAATTAGCCTTTGAAAAGGAAATTAAACAGATGGCAGAAGGTTTCAGCTAGATAAATGCAAAAGAGAAAAGGAGGAGAGATGTGGTCATTATATAGTGAGAAAGGAGTTGAGATGAGACCAGTCTACACATGGTCTAAGAATGAATTCAAACACTTTGCTTACATGTTCAGTAGGGATGATTGTATTGAACAGTGGGTTCAATGTCTGTAGGAGCATATGTAAGAGAATGAAAATCATCACATGTAGGATGGAAGGAAAAGTTTAAAGAATGCAGTGTGCTCAGATCAAGGTGCACTGACAGATTTCCATCCCAGGACTTCTTGGAGAGAACTGGCACATTAAAGGGGCTCAGCTTAACCTCATATTTCTCTTTGATGACTGATTCTTTTTCTTTTTTTTTTTTTTTTTCCTAGACAAATGAAATACAGGTGATTTACTCTATCCAGACTTGAGTGAAGGATCTGATATTATACCACATGGGAAATTACTAGCTGAAGCTGAGAAGATGGGGATTAGCATGGATGGTGAATGCAGAACTGCTGAAGCCAGTGACAGGGGGCTCTGGGAAGGAGAAGGGCCGGACAGAGGCAGCAGTCCTGAGCCCAGTCTTGTTTTGTTACTGGCTCTGCCACAGCAGGAGGAATGTAGTAAAGAAACCTGCTGAGGACACAAGCTTTGTTAATGCAGAGGAGGAGGCTCAGAACATCAGTCAGTAATAACTGAATGACAGAATTTGTCTGAAATAGAATAGACAAAGTATAAAGACACACAGCTAGAAATTAAGAACTAGAATATCACATTACTCACTTGAGAATGACAAAAGCAGGGTGGTGGAAAAAAAAAAACCCAAACCAGGTAATTACTTGCTGCAAGGGATAACTGTGAGCCACTGATCTGATATGGAAAGGCAAACACAGTCCTAGAAGATACAGGTTCACTCATGTTTAAGGAAGATTAGCAGGTACAGAGAAGGGCACTGGGGATGATCAGAGGGTTTAGAACAAGAGGAGACTAGAAGAGCTTCATTTGTTTAGTTTCTCAAAACAAAGACGAGAGGAGATAGAATTGTTTTCAGTAAATACATCTGATAGGTAAAGATCAGAGAAAAAAGGGAATTGTTTAAACTAAGTTACGATGCTGGCACAAGAACAAATGATATCAAGGCTGGAAATTTAGCATTAAGTGCTGGAATAGCCTGCCAAAAAAGCGTGATATGATGTAATTGACTGTAATAGTGGGAGACTGGATCAGTAACCCAGAGCCTTGTGTTCCTAGGTAACTTCTTTACAGGTAGGGAGTCAGCCATGGTGATGGTGACATGCAGGGAATCAAAAGGAATGGCCTAGACCAACACCACAAGTGTGTTCCCAGGGATGGAACAGTGTGGGGAATGACTGACACTCACAAGGACCCTACCAAGTAGTGCTCTCTCTTTTATGAAGAAAGCCAAAGCAAACTGTGTGCCATGAAGTACCAGCTGTATTATGGAAACAATGCCACTACAACATTCTACTGTGGGTTTGAGCTCTTGCTTTTTACCCAAAAACATCATCATCTTTCACTTCCCAAGCCTCATTCTACATAGTTGAGCTGCTGTCCTGATGCTGGCAGTGTGGCTGCCCTGTCCATGCAGCCTCCCTGGCTCCCACCTTGGAGGGGGGAGCAGGTGATGTGTGCAGCTCCTCTGCCCTTTCTCTTCCTTCCAATGTCCCGTCAGTCAACATGCCCGGCCAAGGGATAATGCTGCACATCCTCACTGGCCTCTGACAAGCACATCTCTACTGACATGTGTAGACATACATGGCACAGTGATGCTCCTGCAGCAGCAGGAGTTCCCCACACCACGGGAGGGCTGGGAATGGCAAAGCTGGTGCCCCCAGACAGAGGCTCAAGAGCCTAACTGGCCAGTCAGCAGTTTTGGGATTGGGGGGCAAAAAAGGAGGCTGATAATGAAGCTTTTATTTCCACAGCTAAACTGAGGTCCTTCCCTCCTCCCCCCCTTATGGGAACTGGCAAACTCAGCTCTTTAATGGCACAAGCACATCTTAGCCTTGCCTATAAATAGATAAATGAGATTCCTCCTGTCCCAGTGAGTAATTCTGACATCCTCCTGTTGCCTCGCAGAGAGCTGAGTCACAGGCACTCTGCACTCCAGTCCCCACGTTACTTACATGGTCTCAAAGGAAATTTTAACACATCCAATGAATCATCAGGGATTGGATCATGTTTAAAGTTATTCCATTGGCATTTCCCTTCTATTGTAGTGAGTCTGCCAACACCTAAAACTCCAGCTAATCTGGACTCAAAACACATTGAGGAAATAGCACATTGACATATACAGCTCCTAATAAAAATAATAAAAAAGGTCCTTTTAAACCTGCATCAATAAACAAGTCACCCTTAGTGGATCCCTTTAGTGCTTTAGAACTGCTAATTTTGTCAGACTGCTTCCTTGTTTTGTAGCTGCTTATTTAAGGGAACTCAAAGTTTGAAATGTTTTAATATTCAGTCGTTAGGCCCCTAATTTAATCTCCTGCAGGTTTCCTGCCAAAATATTATTTGCACTGAGATGAAGCTTGGAGCCCCATGCTCCTTCACACACACACACACACACACACACACACATTCCTGCTCTTACCCATGACAAAAATAAAACGCCTGCAAAGCAGAGACAGAGCTGGAGCAGTGTGAAGTGCAGAGCACAGGGCAGCGATGTGCTGCTGCTGCTGAGCTCCAGCCTGGAGCAGCATTTTCTGGGGGGAGCGTTTTCACTCACTGCCTTTCCTTCTCCTGACTGGTACTGTGTGGTCTGACAGGTTTAGAGGCAGCCCAGTACGTGAGATTCGAGTGTGTCTTTCTCTCTACCCCAGAAAACATCTGGGAGAGCGGAAAATTCTGCAGCAGAAATTGGGAGCTGCGAAACAAACATCAAAATATTTTTCTCTGTTGGTTTTCTGGCTTGCCTTTTGTATCTCAGAGCTGGTTGGGACATCTAGTTCATTATTACCAGACTCCCTCTCAATGAGGGAGAAATGCTAACGTTTGCCGGTTTGCTGCTGTGGTTTAGTAGTCTTAGACCTAAAACCTGGCTTGTTCTTTTGATGACCCTAGGAAATCTGTGTCTTATTTAAATAGCATTTTTCTAGTACCTTTTCATCAAGCAATTCTCTGCCTGTGCATAGATTGTTAACAAGCGTTTGTTCAACACATTCCTGTAGTCACTCCATGAGATACTGTGTCTTCTGCTCCAAGGCTCATCGGGTTATTTATCAGCCCAGCACAGCCTCGGTTGCCAGTTTTCTGCCAGCTGTTATTATACAATAGTTTGGGGGGGAAATATCAGTTCTGGCTCTGCCAGCAGAATTGGCTATAATTCAGCTACCTGTTGACAAATGATGATTTGTTTAACAGCATAAACTATAATATTTTTATAGCTGACAGTTTTCACCCTCCTCTGCAGCTGGAAAAACCTGAGGAATTCCCAGAAGTTCCTCACTAGTGTCTTTTTCAAGTTTTCCTACAGTAATGCCTTGTGCTGTTGTCTCTGTCCGGGAAGAGGCATCCTTACTGGCCAGATCAGTGATGTCAGCACGATGCCGGAATGGGGTGGCTACATTAATTGGTGACACTCAGCTTCTTGGTTGGCCTCCATCCTGCAGCAGCAGACCCCACCGGACAGTCAGGCCGCAGAGATGCTCAAGGACAAGTCAGGGGCCTGAACACAAGCCAGTGGTTCTGTAAAGCATTAATGGCCCTGCACGGGGCCAGGGGTGGGAACGTGGAGCGGGTGCACTCGCTCTCTCAGCTCGCACATGTTTTCTATCTAAGCTTTGTTTCAGCTGGATCTTTCCCACTAGCACATCCTTCTTTAACACCTTGTACTGATTTATAGCGAGGCCATTTAGCAGCACAAATCAATTAAGTATTGCAGAAACCCACTGAGGCTGACAGCGGCTCCTATCTCTGGTTCAGCCGGGTGGGAGGCAGCAGAGGTTAAGCCTGTACTTTCTGCCACACAGGGAGCAAGGACGGAGCACAGAGCAGCCCCAGCTCACCTCCTGTGTGGGTCCCAGCCTTCCCCAGCACCACCAGTGCGGTTCCAGCTGCTGCTGGAGCTTGGAGGGTCAAATACCCCTGTGGGCAGAGCGCACCAGCACTGCTGCGGTGCTCTGGGCCTGCCCAGCCCTGCTGCGGCTGCCCAGGGAGCAGGGCGAGTGGGGTTATTCCTCCTGGGCCTGGCTGAGCCAGTCCCGAGGTGCCCGGCTCGGTGCCCTGACAGGGACAGGGTGAAGTCTGGACCTCCGAGCTCACCAGTACTCATCCTGCAGGATTCTCCATCGGGGTACTGCCTGCTCCTGCTGAGGAAAGCCCCTACTCAGTAGTACAGCGAGAGTAGAACCGCTGGCCAGAGGGACAGGCAGCAGTTTAGGAAATAAAGTCACAAAATGTTCACAAGAACAGTCAGAAAACCTGAGAGGCTTTAAAAGACTTGTTGGGACAGCCTTGGCCTGGCCGCAGCACCGGGCTCAGTGTGCAAGTGTGAGAGCTCGCTGCGACGTCTGCCCCGTGGGGTGGGTGGCTGCGATGCACCAGGTTGGGTTAGAGCTACTTATATGCATCACACACTGCAGAAATCAGAGCTAATAATTCAAGCCACATGCCATAGTTGAGCCACAACATAAAGGAAAATAAAGCCTAACCAATTCCTGCTCATGCCTTTAAAATGCGCTCAGCCAAACTGTACTTCATGAGTGTCTCTCAGGAGGGCCAGATTCTGTAGGACGTGCCCTCAGCTCACAGAAAGGGCCCATTAATCATTAGTGTGCCTTGGGCCCTGGCTATTTTAATCACCGTTGAAATACACACAGTTCCCACTCCTAAAAATGGTATTTGACTCCAATGCACATGATTTCCTTTGGCTCCCTTTCCCCAATTAAGAGCAAGCTTTAACTACTTGGAAGTCCACACGCTGGAATCCATACATTTACTTTGCATCTGTCATAGGAAAAAAAAAATTGCTACTACACAAAACATAAGATCCATGCTGCCAGACATAACTATGGGAATGTACTGTAACTGGGCAGCATGGTACAAATGTGGTGGCTGTTGTGCTGTCAGGCTGGTGGCCAAAACCTGTCCGATGCAACGGAGCACTGGAAATGTCACTGGACCCCACTGTATCATCAGGCCTTTTCTGTTCCACTTTATTATGTAATGATTAAAAATGCCTCTTGTGTATGCTGGCACTAATTAAAGGATGTCAGTCTGTTGCAGGAGAAGTGAATGAGTCATCAGAAGTGGATGAACTAGTATATTTGTAAACTGTAGGCTGTAGAAACCAGTAAGTCTTTATTTTTTTTTTTCTTTTAAAAATGATGAACAAAAGTCACAGGAAGTTTAAGGGGAAAACAAATTGCTCATCCACACATTGGGGAGCACGGTGAATCCTCGTACTTCTCAGCTTCTCTCAAAAGGCAGATGAGCAGCCCCAGAAGTCTGGGGGTGGGCAGAGGAAACTTCATTGCCTTCCCTTAATTGCAGACTAATAAATAAATGCATCCTACCAGTACCTAATTTAGAAACCGGATTGCTACAATTCCAACTTTCTGGCTTCATTCTTTGTATACAATAATGCTGCTGGGCAGCTTTAATAACTAGTCTGAGGTTGAGATAGAGAGAATCAGTGAAGTTCACAGGAATATGAACTTTTAAAAAAATTTTAAAAATAAGGAGTTTTGCAGATACACAGCTCATCACGGATGGCTTCAGTGTTTGGTATGATGTGTCAGGTCAAGGGCACCATGACAAGTTGTTTAGTGAGCTATCAACAATTATAATGTGGGATTTAACTTACTACCCTCAACAGCAACAGTTACCTGTAACACTGCAGATCTTTTTTCTCATATCCTTAAGAATCATGAAAGAGCAGATTTTGGTTTGGGTTTTTTTTGTTTGGTTTTTATTGTCTAATAGCTGCACGTAAATCAGCATCAGCCTCAGCAATGAGGACTTGCTGCCAGCCTGGCTTTCAGGAAGACAAATTCTGCTACCAGCTTTCAAACTTGATCTTGTTGAGAAAAGCAGACACAGAAGTCACACTATCCTACATCAGCTGATGAGTTTATGTTCTTGAGACTCAAGAGAAGCCTGTTCACTTTGCTGGGGATTTGTTTTTGTTTTCCTCTTTTAAAAGTACCAACTGTCAATGTTTGAACCCCAGGCAATACAAGCTGGGCACCAGAACAGGGCCCAGCTCTCCTGAAGGCTGGCCCAGCCATCCCACTGGAATTGCTTTTCATTCTCACCAGCTCCCGCAAACGTTCTCTTAGTCAAACATGGCCAGTTGTGGTCCAGTTATGAAGACAAACCCAAACCACAATCTGCTAAAGCTAAAGATTCCTTGAGAGCTTGGATTTCCTCAATCTTGCTGAAAAATCAAATGTTTAAGTGATGACAAAAGTTTACCTGAATAACAGCATTTCCTTCAAGAAGCAGCTATTCATCAGCAACTGCAGCTGAGGACCACAGAGATTCGGTAGGAGCAAGTGACAAATTTGCCTGCAAAATCCATTTCCTGCCCTGGTTTTATTCTGTTATGTGGCTGCCACACAATTTGTTTGAGTGAATGTGCCACATTAAACTGTTCTGGGCAGCTGTGTGCTGACAGAGGCTGATGATATTGCAGGGCAGTTCAGAACGTGTCTCCTGCAGCGCGAGGCTCTGGGCAGCCTGCAGCCCCAGCATGTGAAAGACAGGAACAGAATTGCTTGCACTTGAAGAGCAATTTGATTTTTTTCTTTTCCCTGTTGGGATCTCACCCTGCAACCTTTGCTGCTTTGGGTCATCTCTGTGGGCTGCTGTAACGCTATTCCCAGTCTAGGTGCTGTGGGTACTAATGGTGGCTCAAGTTGACCTGCTGTTACCCATTTTTTCAAGGGAAAGGATTGTGTGCAAGTACCAGGGTGTTTTATTTCAGTAGGGTCTCTTTTAATGTTCATACTACTTAGCGCAGATTAGGGATGGCAACTTCAAGGAAGCCTGGGGGAAAGCTTAAGTGCAGGAGAAGCTGATAGCATCTCCTGAGACTGAGTCTGGAAAAAGCCATGATTGCCTGCATGTACTTATCAAACACCTTTATTATAGGTATTTCTGCATTTTTTCCAAGCCAAATGGGTGGTGCTAAATCACACTGAACTCTCAAAAAGAAAACCCAGCCACATATGTCCTTAAAATCTCAGTGGCTTAGCCTGGGCGCTGAGAAATGGACTCATGGCTCTGCTGATGGGGCTGGATCCCACCCGCAGGATACGCAGGACAGCCCCTGCCCAGCACCACCATCCCTCTGGTACTCCTACTCCCCACTGGGCCAGGCAGTGTGGCAGCTGGAGGGGAAAGTGTGTGACTGTGTGACTGGGAGAGCCGTTTTGGGAACAGATAGGATAAAAATAGCACCAACCCAACACGCTTTCCTATGCGCCGCGTGCAGCCACGTACACGAAGGGTTTTCGTTCACAGAGACCCTATGAGGTGTGTAAGTGAACTTGCAGCCTGCCCTGAGGTGCAAGACACCAGGTATAAGCACTGGAACATCCTGTCAGACATTTGTATAGGCTGTTTCCATAGCACGAAAGAAAAAGATCCATTCCTCACAGCCCTGGCTTCAGGCTGAACTGCAGGAATTGCTCTGTGCGGATCCCCTGTTAGAGGTTCAGGCTTGTTCCTCTGACTTTAAAATCCATAAGTGTGTTCTCTTCATGGAGGCAGAGCTGAGATAGGAAGAAGCTGGGGAGGCATAATTCCAGTATTTCAGAGCAAAAATACGTTTATTTTAACATATAAATATTATTTTGAGTAATGTGCTGATACTAAAAATTGTAACATAGAAACACATCCAAAAAGGTTACAAACCCTCATTCCTGATCTTCCTGTTGTCAGCACAGGGAATATTCCACCGTGGAGGCTGCTGTGGTGCAGCCTGATGGCACTCGAGGCAGCTGGGGCCAGTCAGCTTGGCAGATGCCAGAATCAGAACAAATGAAACTCCTTCCAGCCACACATCTTGCCAAGGACACATTCAAGCCCTTCCACCTCGTTTCAGTATCGGATGAAGACACGAGAGCTGCTACATGAAGAAATCCCCGTGGAGAGAAGCAGAGGGTCTGGGGCTTCCTGCGACAAGGCGGTCTCAGAAATCAAAGGTGAGAAAGCAGTAAGTCCTGAAACAAGCTGTCCCTGTGATCTGGTCCTGGAATCAGCCCAGGGGAAGGACACTCTGGACAGTCCTGCGGGGCCTCCAGCAGCAGAGTTGCTTTGTTCCCAGCCAGCTGAACTGTACCATCCGTAACTGATAGGAGGTGCCTTGCTTGTGCCCATTGTCTCCTCTTATCTGGTCACAGCCACTGGGACAAGGATTGTCTTTTAGGGCTTGCTTACTCTGAGCAGTTGATGAGTCTGCAATAGCCATGGCAGGATGACTTCATGTGAAGGCACTCATTCCAGAGCAGCAGTGTAGCTCCTGATTCATACCATACCTTAACTGGTGCAGCCTCCGTGTGTCAGTGTCCCTTACAAAGCTAAGCGAGACCTCAGGGAGACTCAGTTCAGGGTTTTTAGTCACTTCTCATTTACAAGGAATTCAGCTCTAAGAAAAGCAGTTGAAATGCTCCTGAGAATAACAAATAACAAATGAGTAAATCTTGCTCCAGAGTCATATAACCCAATTTTAAAAAAAGTAAATAGGTAAGTGATGTGTAAATGTGAGTCTATGTAGTCAGTGTTAAAAAAAGGGGGAGAGAGCATGCATTTCTAATCTATTAGAATAGGCATGTAAAGCAATATTAATTGATAAACATATCAATTAATTGATAAATTATTTAAAAGCTTTAAACAAAGCCCTTTCCAAAAGGTAATGAGTAACCCAACCAGACAGTGCAAATGGACTCTTGCTGTTGTGGGGCCAGATTAATTTGACTGTGCACACCCCTGAGTAGAGTTATTAAGGGATAAAAGCTTTAAACATTCTTGTAGAGTTCAATGAAAAATAAAAACTTCTCCTCAACATACAGAAGCTCTCAGAAATGTGAATAAATTGTTAGAATGCGTAAAGATGGCAAATACTTGAATATTTGAAAGGTTTCCCTTTAACAAATTGCTGCTTTGCATGCAATTACTGCATCCTGTTCTGGTCTGAAAAGTGAGAGTAGAACTAAAGTTCAGAGAAGAGTGCTAAGGATGAGCAGAGCCCTGCAATGACCTAGAGCAGCTCAGCTGAAAGAGGAATAAAACAGAACTGGGAGGGGTGGGAGAAGGAATGATTTGGACAGGGGCTCTTTCTCTGGGGTTGGGTTGTGCATATCGCCAGTTGCATTTCACACTGGTGGGGGGAAAAATGCAAGGCAGACACAACAGGGAGGGAAAGCACTTGGTTGGCTTCATTTCCCACACTTTATGTTCCAGTTCTCATCCCTGAGCTTCGTACCAATTACATGCTCCAAGCCACAATTCATGACAACACATCTTCAGCTCTACTCCAGCAGACCCTCTTTCCCCAGCTCTTACACACAAGCCTTCCCAAGAGCAAGCGTCCCCTCCCAGCCTGCCCTGCCCCACATGCTAGTGCTTTCCTTCCAGGCCTCCCCATGCCCGAGGCCACAGTTGACCATTGCAAGAACAATAAGGATTTTTAGGGGCATTATGACTGGGTTAGTAAAACACAGCTGCCCCTGAAAGTCCCTCATT
The DNA here is from genome assembly GCA_013400835.1 of Zapornia atra. Classification (NCBI taxonomy): domain Eukaryota; kingdom Metazoa; phylum Chordata; class Aves; order Gruiformes; family Rallidae; genus Zapornia; species Zapornia atra. Next base: position 15,692 of record VZTU01019430.1, on the reverse strand, counting down.
TTTCTTGCTGCCGCTCAGTCCGTCCCTAGGAGGGCAGGGGTCTGTCTGACAGGGTCCCTTCTCTCCAGCATGGCCGTGCCGTCTCACGCTGGCACTCACAGCTTTGCTGATGTGCCTGGTAGCCTCCCCAGCCCTGATATGAAGGCGTGGAACTGGTGTCATCCCACAGGCTCCCTTGCTAAGTGAAGGCCATGCTGCATTTCAGTGTAACACCAGATGGCCCGTCTGCCACGCAGCAGAAATGCCATCAAACAACGCCTGGCACAGTGAGCTGCAAGCAGCCCTCAGATACCCCAGTCCTGGGGCAAGGGGCAGCAACACCCCATCCTGCAAATACATGTGGCACAGGCCATCGGATGAACACGGGCACATTATCCAGGAGAAGCAGCTACCCCTGGGCTGACCACTTGCTGTGCAGGCAGCACTGCACACCTTGCACTCGGGCACTGTAACCTGCAATCCCCAGGGTGCCTGAAGCTGCCCAGCGGCAGCACCCAGTGTGAGCACATCACACCTGCTTGCCCAACTGCAGCAGCAGTTGCTCTTAATTTATTAATAAAGCTGGGATTTTAGTCAGGGTATTACTAGTGATTTCTCAACCACTTTCAGCCAACACTTAATAACTGAAAAAGATATACAGGATCCCTACTGAAAAGGTGCCGAGAAGTTGGCCAGGGATTGTCAACCCGCACTCACAAGTCCTCCTGGAAATCCCAGCCCAGCTTGTCCTGAGGGCAGGGAGGAATACTTTCCTTTTAATTCATCAGTAATTTGGACTTTGATGGAGGAGGACTCAACAGCAACCACAGGCAGATTCCCACAACTCTGCTCTGTCATTTCCCCACGAAGTCTCTGGCTGTAGGGTGCTGGGACAGGCCCTGTGCCCGTGCTGGGCCTGCAAACATCCCTTCAAGCTTTTGTCCTTGAGAGGCACTTTGTGACAGGTGGAAGGGCTTCCAGGGGGGTTGGGACAGATCAGGGAGCCCCCGAGGACTCCCGAGGCTTTTTTTTGCCCCTTGCAGTAAAGACAGCATGTCCCTCAACAAAGGGCCCTTTCCCCGTTCTCAGTTACAGGCCGGGCTGAACAGGAGCGAGCGCTTCATGTCTCAAAGGCCGCAAGGCGAGAGGCAAGTGGCAGCGCTGCCATCTCAGGGTGCAGCTGCCCCTTCTCCCTGCCCCAGCCCGTGTGGTGTGTTAACAAGCAGCTCCAGAGCAGAGAGGCCGAGCTGCAGCATGATGTGTGGAGCTGCTGCAGTTCAAACATGCCATCTCCAGGGACACGCCTGGCAGGGCCGAGGCTTTGGGCACTCACAGCGATCCCAGTCATGTGCAACACAAGACAAATACCCTCACCCGTCCTAGCAGGGGATGACACACTGCAGTAGCAGGCAGCCTGACTCCAAACCCACCCTGAGACCCTCTCATTGCTGCACAGAGCCACACTTTATCTTCATTTTTAATTTCTTCTGAGGCCTGCAAGTCAAACGAAAGCAAACCCAATGCCCTGATTTGGTAATAAAACATGAGCCATGATTCTGATCCAAATATTATTTGCATCTTTGAAAAAATTATAACAGCAGTATAATAATAATAAAAAGCAGCAGCCCTCTGAATGCTAATGACGTTGGTGTCCTAAATGAAGCATAAAAGCCAGAGCCTGCAAGAAGCAAAGCATGAGTCAGAGCATCAGCAGTCCCACACTGAAAGCAGCACTCATGGCTGCTTCATTCATTTAAGGAATCAATTCCTTTGTAATGAGCATCAAGTAGTTTTTAGGACTGAAATTAAAATGAGATGCATGCTGTTATTATTTTTATTTTTTTTTTCTTTTTTTTTGGATTGACAATAAACAACTCTGTAGTTGGATAGAGCCCTAGGCAAGGACCAGGTCCCTGCAGCACTTGCTGTTGTACTGACATGGAAAAACATCTGATGAGCCCCTGTCACAGCCTCCCCAGCAGCCACGACCCTGCCATAAGCAGCCAGAGCACACCACCGGATACAGAAAAGCAGGTAATGGGAGTCACTGCAGATTCCAGCCTGGGTACACTATTCACCCTTGATTTCATTTTACTCGCATCAGGCTGTTGGCAGATTCCAGAGGACGGATGTGTGCTGCTCCAGGGAACCCCCTCTGTGGAGGCTGCAAAGCCAGCACAAGGCTGTGGGTACTAGGAGAACAGGGGAATACTGCCCAAACTGCTCTCAGCTCCCTGCTGCCCTAGATAAGGCACAATGAGATGTTAATCAACAGAGCACAGATCTCTAGGTTACCCTTAAGTTATGAGGTGAGTTAGGGCTGAAGTATTCTTGTTGCATTGGATTTCAAACTCAGAAAACACCAAGAACAGCACAAAACCAAATCAAAGGTAAAAAAATTATTGCCATTTCTAGAATTCTTCCAGCTTTAGTCATCGAAGAGGATTGTGAGAAATGGACAAAGAACTGTTTCCCTTAATTTTTTTAAGTGTGAATTTTGTCTTGACAGTTTCCTTTCAGAAAGAAAAATTGAAAACAAATTGTCCTATACACAAAACAAAGGGACAGATCCTTAGCTGGAGTAGACTGGTTTTGCCAAATGAATAACACCCGCTCACAGGAGAGACTCTGGCCCTTTTAACAACAGCTGCTGATCCTGTTCTGCCCAGACAGGAGCTTCAGCCTCTGGTTTTAGATGGCTGCAGTGTTGACTCTAGGTAGCTTAAAGGTGACGGGCTGCCTTCAGAGCAGCTGAAAATGCACCAGGGCTCCAAGGACCCTGTGCACTGCCCGCTTCCCAAACCTGGAGCTGACTCCAGGTGCATGAGCCAGCGGACACAACAGCAAGAAAATAGCAGATACCAACACGTCCCTGAAATTAATGGGCTGCTTTGGAGAAAGGCTGGCAAGGCAGGCTGCCAGAGACCACTTCACGTGGGGTTTACTTCCTGAGAAGAGGCTTGCCTCAGCTTTTCTCTCAAAACCCAACATCGGGCTGATCACCACCTTGAAAATGACACCAGAGGGCCTCAAGAAAATATGAACTGTGCAGTGCAGGAGAACGCAGGCATGAGTAACTGTGATCCATCCCAGCCACTCCTGCCACTGAGAGAGACTGTGGCACCACCCCACATTTGGGAAATGCCACCAGCCACCAACACATTACTAAGAGCAGCCACTACTAGCGTCAGGTCCTGCCAGCGCAAACCATGGCTCCCATCGGGCTGTCCTCTGCGCAGGCCCAAGCACGTCCAGAAGTGCCAGCATCAGCTGGGGTCATCAGCCACCCTTACCCACGAGAAAACAAAAGTAACAGGCACCAGGAGAACATAGGAATTCTCCCACTTTGGCAAGGAACAGCCAAGATCTGCATTGCCGTGGCCTCCAGCCATGAGAGGTGCCCAGCCTCTGCGTGAGGCTGCGCTCCCTGTCCTCGTGGCTCCAGCAGAACCCCCCTGCACAGGAGGGTACGTGCACCAGCCCAAAGTGAACAAATGCCTGAGCACTAACAGATAAGCACCCATCCTCCACGGCTTGCAAGGGGTGAGCTTGGCCACGTGCTCACATTTCGCTTCCTTTGCAGCCCTCCATTTAGAGCATCACTTCTCCAGCCTCCTAGCCTCAACGTGAGCAGAGGAGCTGGAAGACCAGAGTTATTTTTAGGGGATGGTACATGTAGGCCCTGTTAATCTTGACTGGATCTCTTGGAGAATGACAAGGTTGGATAATCAAACACATTACATGGACTTTCCACGGAGGCTGCTTTGAAAATGAGCCTCCTACCATCCAGCAACACAGAGGCCAACAGTTTGAATAGCAATGTTTGATGCTGCACTGACTTGCCACATTGTGGTGACCTCACTAGCATTTATATGCAGAGGCTTCAGAGAACAAGGAAATTAAAGCAGCTAATTGACTTTAAGTATATAAAACAAAACAATGTCATCAAAAAGTCTTCAAGAGGCTGCCACATTACACCCATCTTGGCTGGCAAGAGACCAGTATCTGGCTGAGGCTGGCAAATAAGAGGATGGCAGTGCTGCCTGGTCAGATCGCATGGCCAAATGAGCATGTTGGCAAAGCACACCCAGAGCAACTCAGAAGGGAGTCAGCAGTGTAATGCCTAACGTATTAAAGTGGGACAAGGAAGGGGACAGCAAGGGAGAATGCTAGGAGGAAAACACCAAGGGAGGAGCTGTGGCTAGAAGAGACTACATGACCACTAGCAAATTAACCAGGACACAGCCACCCAGCCTGGTCTGTCCACAGCTGTTCTACTAAAGCCTCTTAGCCACCAGAAGAAGGGAGGACACATCTATTGATAATGGTTCCTTGCTCTTGCTGGCTTTGAGACCATATCCAGGGCTGGCTGGAAGAGTCCCAGGCTAAAGCTCTGCCCAGAACCACACTCAGTACACAGCCATCAGCTGCCAGGTTTAGTAGTGCAGCTGTAACCAAGGGTAAAGCCCCCAGCACAGGGCACAGCAGAGCTGGAGAAATCAGCAGGTTGGTAGGTGTACGGGCAGCAAACGGCAGCACGGGGATGCCTGATGGGTCACAGAGGAGAGCGTTATCACAGAGCTGTGCCTGGACCCATCACCAACGGGAAGAGAAGCCGTGCTGCTGGCATCACCCTGCCAGTGCTGCCTCCCAGTTCTGAATCTAAACCAACCAGCGAGTTAAAAGAGAAGCTTTCAGCCAGAGGCTGCCTGGCCTGGGCTTTGCTGGGACAGAATCTGGTCTGGGTGGCATTGAGGGAAGCAAAGAGTTATAGGAGAGCAGCAGGAAATTGCCAAGCAAATGGGTTTTTTTTCATCATTTCACTTTAAACAAAATGAAGGCATTACCATAAATGTAAATGGCCACACCTTGCTACTTACAGGGTTCTGCTAACAAGACCAGCTTTTCCATAGCTATTCAAATACACTCAGAGCTGGGTGCCTAACTCACTCTTTTAAGCTCATTTCCAAACTCCAGCCAAAAATCAATTTCTGATTCACCACTTTCTCAGGCACACCAGTATTTAGAAAATGCCTGCAGGCTGGTACTGCACTGTACAAACTACCTAAGCACATGTTTAATTACTCCATGGACCAGGGATGTTATTAATTATATGCTTAAAGTTAAGCATGTGCTTAAGCATGCTGCTGACCTGGAGCTTTAAGTGGATCTATCGGATAGTCTTGTGCTCCCCATTGTCCAGTTCTTTAAGGGTCAATAAGTGGCAAGAATATAATATTCCTGTGGTCATACATTCCAAAGAATTCACTTAAAAGTCTGGTTTCTGACTTCTTTTCTTTAAATTACAGCTTTTGTACCTATTCTCCCCATGTTCCCACCAACACTGATTATGGGTATTACACTAGTATGTATATTATCAGAATGTGTTAGCATTAAAACATGAGCTAATTATTATAATTCACAAGCTTTTAAAAAGCTTTGGGCTTAGTTTTTACTTTGCCTGAATAGGGCTTCAGGTAAGAACTTACATTCATTTCATTTGCACATTTTAGGGATTAGTTCCCTTACGTCTCAGCAGCGTACAAAGTCCTAAAAAAAGTAGGAAGCATACCATTAAAACTGCTGCCCCTGCTAGCAGAGGGCTCATCACATGGAAGAGCTCAAGCATAAAATACACATCAGCTATGGGTGGTCACGTAAATTCACATTCATTAGCTACAGCCTACATGATCCCGTGGGGTTTGGCTTTTCACCCTGCTATGCCACCTCTGTTCCTAGTTCATCATCACTTCAGGAAGGTCAGATTGTATCCACTATGCTCCTCTGGCAGGAGCAGAAGAAGAGACTGGGACCCCAGAGCTCCATTTCTTTTTAAGACACAGCAGCCTCCTTTATGCCTAAGGAAATGCCCACTCTGAGGTTGGCCGGACAGGCCCAGAGCCCCTTCTCAAGGCAGTGAGTGCCCCGTGCTGCCAGCTGGAGTGGTGTGAACTGGGGGAACACCCACGCCCCAGGCTCACCCAGTAAAACCATTGAATATTGACAAGCCAAGAGACTTCAATTACAGCAGAGCATGTGCAAATCAATTTCCAACATCCAACTAAGAGCATGCAGGACTTGATCACAAGAGGAAGCACATGTCTGCGAGGGAAACCTTACTCACGAAAACAGATACAATAAATGATAAACATTTTGGCTGCTCCTCCTAACTAACCCCATCACATGCTGTGTATTGCTAGTACATTCATTAACAGCACCTATTTTGGATACCAAGGCACAACAGGGAAGAGAGGAGAACAGTCCCCAGAGTCACTGGCTGAGCCTGTGTGCTGTCACTCTTCTCACAGCACTGATACGGTGACCTCCAGCTCTTCACCACGCTGCTCTCCACTTAAGATGTAAAACTGACAACAAACCCAACAGCTTTTTTATTTTTGTACTAAATGTAGTACAGCATTCCACAGAAAAATGAGGTCAGTATTACCAGGGAACCTAGCCTCAGTGCTGTGCATCTGGGGGAATACACATGACTTTACCCTCTCATTTGAGCATTACCTCGCAGACATAACTTGGAAACATTTTTCTGAAGGGGCCAGATTGCCAGATACAGGTCTGGTAACCAGTGGGAATGCCCACTGCTTTTGGGTCCAACCCCAAGTATCCAGAAGCCCCGTACAGCAATAAAAGTCACAGGACCACCCCCCTCATATGCTGAATGTCATTCATTAAACTAGACAGGATTTGGCAACACAAAGTTGAGCTACTGTCCTTAAAAATCACTGATAGCTTAGAGCCACAGTAACACGTTAGAGAAACCAATTCCCTTGCTGTATAGATTGAAAGAATGTCAAAGCAACACTCAGAAAAGCTGAATGGGGTAGGCACGTGCTGGTGCCTGCTGGTGCTCCATGCCTGACCCCACAGCACCTGAGCAGCTGGGCTCAGGTGAGACAGGAGCAGCCTCGTGCCTAGGAGCTTCAGACCTCCAACACCAATGGCATCAGGCACATCTGAGAGTATGTGATTAAAAGCCTTGCCATTTGCATGAGCTGCATGGGGAGCCGTAAGCCTCAGCATCTGTGACTAGAAGTTGATTGTACAAACGTCCTCTGATTAGAGCAGCACTTTGGAGGGCTTTACCACCCACCTGCCAGCATTGGGCCAGCTCAGTGAGACACACTGGCCTTGGAGCCATCTCCCCCTTCCCTCTGCCTCCAGACAGAGCAGGGACACACTTTTTAGACAAAGTTAACTGAGCTCCATCTTAGGTGCATTAGGAATCATTTTACCAAATAGTTTTAATTACATACTTCAATGAGAACCTGATGTCAGTTAAAGCTCCACCAGTGCCCAGGTTTGTGACTGCTTTTTCAGTACTGCATGGGGCACACAAGATGTGCTTGGGAAGTGGCAAAACTCTCTCCCTTTACAAGTACTGTTAACGAACACAAGGCCTTACTCCTACCCCTGTGATCAGCAAGATCTCAGTTCACCAGAGCTGGACTCAGAATACCTTCTGTGGGCATACTTGTGTGTTTTTCCTTTGGCTATGACAGACTGACAGACATTACAGACTGACAGACATTACAGACTATAAGCAGTAGGCACCAAGACTGGCTGGCAAGAGTATGCTGAGTGTGGAAACCTGGTGCCTTTTCTGCCTGCTCCCTGCTACCTGGTGCTCTCTCATTTAACTTCAGGTCAGTTACCATAATCAATGTCCTCAGCTTCACTTGTATTTTCAGCTCTTTTCCTTCCTGGCTGGCAGGTAATGGCTCAGCAGTGCTGCTTACACCCAAAGCTATGCCTGGAATAGCAAAGTTGTAGCAAGGGGAAAAACAAGTACTTGGTGGTAACTTTAGCTCCTGTGGAAATCACTCTAGGGAGATTATTTCATGGCTGTATTGGGATGTACTATGTTTCTTCAACCTGGGCTAACATGTTTCCTTCCAGGGGTGCATTTATTCAAGGAGGGAAAGGAGAGCAGAAGAGGAGCAGCTCAGTCACCATCCCAGTCACAGCCGGTGCACCGCACAAGCCACATGCAAGAGAGGCACGGGTACCCCTCATGCATGTCCTCCCTCCCGGTGAGACCCCGGCTGCATGAGCTGGGTCTTCAAAAGAAACTCCAGTTCTGTATGTTTGTGGCCAGGGGGGCTGTGGTCAGGGATTGAGGGGGAATAAATCAGTGCAACTCCACTGCAGTCAGGACTTACACCCATTTACACCAACTCATCACACTGCCCACTGCGCTTTGCAACAGCGTCATTATATGTACTTTTAAGCACTTAAACCTGTGCTTGTTGCCTGCACAACTGACGGTAATTCAGCATTTATGTAACACCAGTAGCTACCTAGTTCTAAAACATTTCCATGTGGAAAATGCACTTCCAAGTTAGAAAAGGTGTGAAAGTTACAGAGTTTCCAAACATACACAAACATACTGCTCTGAAGTGACAAGTGCTGGTGGCTGTTCTTCCAAACCCTTACCAGTCACCCAAATGAGAGCATGGGACAAATCCTGAGCTGCTGCAGATCAGGATATCTCCGTTGGCTTACAGGAGATGTTTTATTTAGAAATGGGCACACCTGCTGTTTCTTTGGAGAGCTGTAAATTCATTCCATGATGCAGACAACCTACAAGTCCGATTTGTATTTTAAGATTAAACTCCTATCAGATGTTTTGAAGCTACAGTTTGCGTTCTTTTTGAAAGCAATAATCTCTTAAAAGTATAGAGACATCCAAAATTTTATGTAACTAGTATTACATAACACCTTACACTGGCTCATAAGCATTTTCCTTACTCTGGATTTATTACATTTTTATTTGGGGCATGTGAAACAACTCGCTATACAAGTGCTGTTACTCACAGGGGGCTGGGCTGGGGGGAAAGAGTTCGCTGCAGTGGAAACTCTGAAGTGAGAAGATGATGACTGTGTTTGCAGAGACATCTGCACAGAAACACTGTCAGGAAAGAAATGTTGTTTCATTGTGTCTCACCACCCTTGATGGCCATCGATACAGACATTGAATAAAGCCCTGGAAGGAGGCAAAGGCAGTACTTGTTTTAAAGGCTGAACCTCCAACTGCGTATAGCATTAATGTCATAAATGTGTGTGAATGTTCTCATTCAGGCTGTAATTTATTCCCCACGGAGGTGCAAAACTAGCTCAAATATGCTACAAGTGAACCAAACTCTTCCAATGAAGCGAGTGCAGTATGTGAATCCTGAGCTAAATTTAGGCTGCGACTTGGAGTAATGTAATTCTAATCTCTGTGTAGCACTCCGAGCTGCAGCTAACAAACACGGGGAAAGGATTCACTGAAGTCCTGCTCCTTTGTTACAATCTATTTTGGATGAAGCTTTTTACTAACTCAGATTTAAGAAATTCAGCTTAAGTTACTCAGTTGAATTTCATTGTTCAGAGTATGTGGGGTTTTTTAAATTAATGTAAGTTGGTTATAAAGTGTAGATTCAAGTTGGGGTTTGGGTGCATGTGAAATGGACACCTAATACATTGAAAACTACACCAAAAAACACCATCAACTATACTGCTAAATAATCCACAACACTGGAAAAAAAAATCATTCCTGTAAAATATCTGATTTAGTTTTTTTCCTCAAATATCATAATTTCTTTGGCTTTATGGTCCAAGGTAAATTAGAACGGGCGAGCTCGTTTGTGATGAGGCACCTTTCTGTTTCTCGTTCTGTACAACTGTTGCATTTGCATGGGAATGTCTCCCTCCTCCAGAAACATTTCCTTCAAAATTAACAGATCAAGTCACAATTATACAAAATATTTTTGTAGTCAAATCAGATTTTGTAATATAAAAAACAATTTTAAATGCAACTGAGCCTTCAGGTCTACTTTTATGGTCTCCTTTGGGTGTAAAATACACCCATAATGCTGGAATTGAGGAAACTTTTATCTTTCATGAAATATCAAAATAGCACTTACAGTTTTAAATCAAGCATACTTGAACTGAACCACATTCAAATTCTTCTTTATTAAACAATCTCTCTCTTCATACAAGATTTTTCATGCATATTCTGGCTCCAAAGCTCCAAATCAGTTTGCCACAACTTGTTTCACTGGAATTCATCAAAAGACTAAAAAGCCCAGTGCCAGGGAGCCAAGCTCCTGGCCCCAGCACCAACTGTCCTAACCGAGCCCTGTGCCTGGAAAACCCCAGCTCTCAGAATTAGCTGATGTTTTAAACAAGAGATCACAATCAAAATCACAGTTCCTGACAAAAGTCTCAATATTTCACTCTGTAAATTCTTAATTCATTTCCCAGCATTTGCAGGTTGCTGCTAGCTCCACCTCTCAAATATCAACAATTGGTCCTGCTCTGAAAGAAAATTCCATTTTGGGGAAACGTGATATTATTCCAGATGTTTCAGCACTCGGCGATTCCGCCCAGCCCAACCTGAGCATCGCTCTGTAACCACGCTGAGCGTTAAGCAGCTTCTGGAATTTATTCCTTAAACTACAGCACTTGCATATTTGAATTTAACCCTATTGACAGTATCGCCTGCCAGAGCCCTGCTCTAGCAAAAAACAACAGAGCCACTCCTAAAGATGATTTTTTTTTCCCAAAAACATAAAACCATGACTAATTTGAGCAGGCCTTTAAACCACTTGTTTTTTAGTTCCTACAGGATTAAATTTAAAGTGTTTTAAATCATGTTTCTCACCGGACTTAAAAAGTTATAATGCAGAGAGATCTTGCTCAATCATAGAATCATAGAATGGTCTGGGTTGGAAGGGACCCCAAGGATCATACAGCTCCAACCCCCCTGCCACAGGCAGGGCCACCAGCCTCCAGGCCTGGAGCTACACAAGGTTGCCCAGGGCCCCATCCAACCTGGCCTTGAACACCCCCAGGGATGGGGCATCCACCCCCTCGCTGGGCAGCCTGTTCCAGCACCTCCCCACTCTCTCTGTAAAAAACTTCCCCCTAATGAAATCTGCTTTCAAATTTTTTAGTCTGAGGAAATTCTGTACTTAGGGATGGATTAAAAAAAATAAGAAAAATGTAAAGTGCATTTATAGGGATTCAAAACAGCTGTAAGAACTGGTATGTCACTGTTTCATTTCATGATTTCACAGGAAAAGGATGGGCAGAAGCCCTGCCCTACCTCCAGTTGTACAGGACCGACCCTTCACCAGGTCAAACAGTGCAGGGTAACACTCGCTCCTCAAAGTAACACCCAAAGCAGCGTGCATCCCCCCCAGTCTGTCATCTGCACTGCAACTGTCCAGTACTGCACGGTACCTGGCTGAACAGGTCTCCAAAGTCTTGGTCAAACAGGACACTTTGCAATTAAAATGGTACTAATGAAGGACACCACTAGCAGGCACAATCTAAGGGGTCAAGAGTCCAGTCCTGGATCTATAAACAGTGTCACTGACAAACCCATATTGGGAAAATCCTGAAACCCTGCACGATGCTGTGGACAGTGGGCACATCATCTGCCCACGTGGATGTTTGGGGGACACCACAAAGCACTTTCTGCCAAAGGAGAGGAACAACAAAAGGCCTGTCGCCTGCTTATAGAAGGGAAAAAAACCAGCAGCCTAACCCTCCTAAAACAACAGGCCACTAAGATCCAAATAAAATCCAAGAAGTCTATATGAAACCAAATCTAGCAAGCAATGTCTTGGAAATATTTTGATTAGTCAGTGCTGATGAAAAATGCCATGAATCCCTAGTCCATCAGTTAGGCAGGGAAGAGGAAGCCGTCTCCGGACCAGCATCACCCCGGCTCATTTCCTTCAGTCTGCAGCCACATGATTTCTTTTCCACACTGTTCCTGGCTCACACCAAGGTTCACATGAATGTGCAGATTGGTAGTGGGATTTGAAAGACTTATTCTGCCCTCAGCAAGGGTTTCCCTACCCCAGCATCACACACCCTTGTGAGATCCTAGCAGTTGTATTCCTCTTCTGTTAGTACCACCACATGCACACACCCTATTCTCACTCGCCCCCACAAAGCAACTGAACCTCAGCAGAAACCCTTTACCAAGCATCGATCATACCCAGCGAAGGGAGGCAGCACTGTGCCTTGTGACAGCCACACAGATGCCACCCATCTTTCTCATTTTACTGGGATGCCACTGGGGCTGCACGAAGGGGCTGAAGCCTCAGAGACACGTCCCCACCTACGGGCCAGCAGGAGCTGCCCTGCAGCCTCTTCCAGGCTCTTCTGCCCTGCTCCTCTCCCCTCTGGATCTGTCACTTTTGGGTCGCCAAGAAGGGAAGTGATGAAATCAAGCAGGAGCTGGGAGGATCGTCTCAAGCAGGCCAGCAGTGGAAAGGGAAAAAAAATCACATTCTCTTCCACGTCTGGTTTGCCTCTGTGTGCTTAAGAGCTGGCCTGCAGCAGAGCTGGCACAGAGCACAGCCCGAGCGCGGGCCCTGCCATCTGCGGCTGGGGCCTAGGGCGGAGGGGAAGCGTCTGCACGCTGGGTGCTTCACTCCTGCAAGTCAGTCCTGGGGTGCAAGGCTCCAACACAGGCACTTCCAGGCTTCTGAGAAAGGTCTGTACTGAACAGCAGAGCCCACAGCAGCCATGCTCTGAAGCTAACCTGCCCCTGATTACATGTGTTTGTACCCCAGACACCGCAGACTTGCTATGTTCTGTGCCCTCCTGCAACTTAAAATACAGCCCTGGCTTGAAGGTCTCTATTTGCAAACATAGAGGAACAGCGGTTCCTAAATTGCAGGCAAACATTTGACTTCACTCAGAGCAATTCAAAGAATATCCTGCACGAACCCCACCCTTCTGCCCAACAACTCAAGCCCTTAATGCCTAGATAGTTTTCTTTCAGGCCTTATCAGAGATAAAATATGGCCCTTTTTTTGTTGAAGGAGTAGAACCTGCCAAATATTTACCAACTCTTTCAGAAGGCTGAAAATGTGACTCCTAGAGTGTAATAAACTGCCCCGGAAAGGCCCTGATAAATAAGAGAGCCTGGCTGTACTGCCCAGAACTAGTTTAGTGTGGCCTAAGTATTGCCAAGTCTGACTGATGAAGAAAGCATATTTGTACACACAGAAAGATTAGCAAGAGAGGCATAAAGTTTATAAGTGAAAATAAAACAAAGCCCCATTATTAACCAGGGAAGGGGGGGGAATAACTGAGTCTGCATCCCAGAGAGCAAAGGACATTATGAAAGCTTCAGAGAAACAGTAACTAAAGAGCTTGTCCACAACTTGGAGCAGAAGCTTTAACTATCTTCTTTAGCATTTGGAAAGTGCTAAACTGTGGCCTACCCCCAACCCAGCCTTCAGAGCAATATTATTTAAAAATAAAATATTTATGCTCTGTAATTTGACCCACAAAAAGTCATCTGGGGCATGAGGGAATGTTCCCTTCCAGGCTGAACTTTAATTCAGAGAGAACATTTCAACGGAACAGTGTAAAACAGATGCTGAGAAACACATCTGCATTGCACTGTATGTTCTCTGGGGCACAGTCAGAAGTTAGAAGGCGCCTGTCAGTGTGGTGGGTGCAGCTATGATTTAAATAATCGCTTAAAACATAGATGACTAAGGAGAAAAATACATTCCTGGTATCAGCGAGTCTGTCAACAGAGGTCTAGTGGCTATAAACGACCATATCCACACTAGTTGACACAGATGAATGTTGCCTGAAAAAATGTGTCCCATCACCTTGGCAAGTGTCATTAAGGAAAAAAAGAAAAAAATTTCTAAAGGTGACAAGGGACTTGGAAGCTCAAATGAACACATTTAACAAGTCCTGATGACCACAGAACACTGAGCACTCAGCCCCTACAGAAGACAGGCTTCAACTGGACCTTGAATGATGCCCTTGTATCAAAAGGGAGGAACTCAAATTATGCTTCAGTGTGCTTCAGAATAGGTTGGGGGGGGTGGGGGCACACGACTTGCTGGAGTTACTTCAAGACAGGAAGAAACCAATTGTTGCTGGAAAAAAATCTTTCCAGATTATGTTAAACCTGGCAAAAGCTAAACCCTGCAGTTTACCCAGCTTTACAAAGCAAACCACGATTAAGAAAATCTCCTATGAAAGGGAAAACTCAGTTTAGCCTACCAGCTAGTCCCAGAGCCTGAAGAGCAACACAAACACCCTCAACAAAAAATCACTGCTGGCCAGTGATACCCAAGAAGCTGTACAAGAAGTTGGAAGGAGCGTGCTAAAGAGGCACAGAAATCTACTCCCCGTTTCCCCCTTTCACACCATCAGGTTTTAATGTTAATGATACGGCTCCGCGTGCCTAAAGTATTTTTACACTATGCTCGTCTTCTTGTAGCCTCATCGTGTTCCAGGGCAGATGATTAGAATCAGATTTCTGTGCAGATTTCACTGCAGATTAATTTTGTAAAGAGCTACAGATCCGCAGGGAGAAGAGGGCTGCAACAGGCCAGCAGAAGGGTCTCTACTGGTGGTGTCTTCTAAAAGGATAATGGTATTTTTTGCCTTTCCTCCTTATTTTCACATACGGTTTTGTGGCTGCTACACAAAGTTTCTTTGGAAAAAAGGGCATGAGGGGAAAAGAAATGTGGAAAAAAAGGTTTCCTTTAAGTTTTGGGTTAAAAGAAAGTTCCCAACTGGGACTTATGAATAGATTTATATAGAGAATGGGCCCAAGGCCAGTCTGACTGCAACTGCTGTCCCCAAAGTCAAACAGGCAACTGAGGGGCTGCATACAGGAAATGATTCTGATATATTGAGGTCTGTACACCCCAAAGCATGTCAGAGGAATAGCTATTAAAATACATTTTAGTGGGCTGCACTCAAGGGTTTGGATATAGAGGGCTAAAAAAAAAAACCAAAAAAACCCAAACAGGTAGAGGTCTGTAATATCAACAGCAAATTTTTCTTAACTGCATAACACAAAGTAAATAATGTTATTTTTATGGGCATATGCTACAGAATATAGCACTGAGAACGGGGTTTGTTTGCAAAAATCTCATGGGACCAGGGCATAAAAGTTGCATGGAGCGTGTATATGCCTGGGTACACACATGCAGAACACAGACTCCTGCAATGCTACATCAGAGAGAGAATTGCATTCTAAGTGGTTCCAAAAAAAACACACAGGAAGACTTCAGCTTTCCATTTGGTTTTACAGACCTCAGCCATGAGAATACTGCTGCCACTTGGCCATTTTCCTTACCCTAGGTCAGTATCATTGACTTTAGAAACCTAAAAACCATCTCGACATAAATAAAGACTATGAGGACCCTCCAAATAATTCTAAGCAAAGAACTTAAAATGTAACACAAAGAGCACAGAAGTCATCAATACGATGCTATATAAGCAAACAGAGCTGTATGTGTACCGTGCCCAGAGCAGGAACACAGACCAGCGTCTCCATAACGTGGCGTGCTGAACTGAAACCAAAGTAACAAGGAACACGGAGGGGCAAGTGGGGTGGTAAAAGCCCTTAGGTGAGCGAGAACTAGCGGGAGCCAGGCCACTCGTGTGTACGTGCCCAGCTCTGTTAGACACAAAAAAGGGGCCGGGGAGCCAACAGATGTGTTTTCTGAAAGCGAAAGCGGCGAGAAGGATGCACAGGGCCTCGCAGGAGCCGACCCCGGGCGCTCGCTCCCCGCTAAGGCTGGGCCGGGCGCGGCGTCCAGTGAGCCGGGAGCCGGCCGCGGCCGGGCACGTCGGGCCCGCAGGGACGGCCGCCCGCACCGGTGAGACGCGCACGCTTAAGGCCCTTTCGGAGGTGGAAGCGAGTAAAATGC
>VZTU01019425.1:64599-81671 GCA_013400835.1 Zapornia atra | reverse complement strand
ACGAGCTGCAGGGGAAACTTTCTCTTCACATTCTTCATCCCCCCCCTCCTGCGGGCCTGGCCTTGGTATCTGTGCAGCTTGTTACATCTTCTCACTCCCGCTCCGGTGGCAAAGTGAGCCAGCTCTGATAGGCTCAGTCTCAAATTTGGCCTTGACTGTATCAGTGTTTTTCAAAATATGGGGCTTGCAGAAAGCTGTAACTGCAGCTTACAAGAGCCTTTGAAGCAGCAGTTACACCAAACTGCAACAATTTTAAATATTAATTTCTTATAAAATTATTTATATTGGGGGCTTGAAGATTAAGGGCTAATGACAGAGGAACTGACTTTTTGGCTTTATGACTTTTCTAAAAATTAAACCTCGAGCAGTCAGAAGTCCAGTAGGGGAAACATTGATTTCAGAAGTTCAGCATGCTCCATTATGGCCACTGTGTGTGCTCTGGTGTGAAGCATGGCTGGACAATAAATCATAGTCACAACAGCAGCAAGATTTTGTCCTTTGTTTCAAGCAGCAAAGTACAACTCCTGAAAACATCTATGCTTGTTGTCCTCTTTCTCAATGAAAAAGAGGATGCATTTTAAGTAAATTTTGAATGGAAATACTGACTGATTGAGTGTTCTCAGAGTGTCCCATTTATTTAGACTGTGGTGGTGATCTTTTCCAGATACTAAGCACTCCCTTCTGTAAGGTGGTCTTTCTCACCTTAAGAACTCAAGAATGAAAATCTGTATTGGCTGAAACATGCAATGGTCACTATAAAGTGTGTCATTAAGCAACAACTTTGCTTTTGGCAGCGCCACCAGGGACTAAATTGGGGAATTTTGGAGGGGGCAGAGAAGTACAATTCCTTGTCCCCAAATGCCTGTATTTATACTACGGTCAGCGGTAGCTTTCCCTCTGTTCCTTCTCCTACTGTAAGCTATCCGCTCCAGAGAGCAACACATGAGGAAGAACACAAACGCTGCTCATCTCCTTTTAACTCCTTCAGCCCCGCCTCTGTGCACAGGCAGATCCATTCCTCTACTTGTCAGACTACACAGCGAATTGTTTCTGATGGGTATGATGCACAAGGAGAGGAAAGGTATGTGTTGGTTTCATTTGTGTTCCCTCTGGCCTAAATAAGAAGCGGAGAAACACTCTCCTTCCTTTGGAGGTTTCAAAACACTCTCCAGAGGGACATGGCTTCCCTGATGTCTCTGATAAGGCTGAGAAGCCACCAGGCAATACTGAGAGCACTGAATTCTAAATTTGTTGAGAAAATGAAAGAAAACGGATTTTTATGCGATACTGGCGGTACCTGTAGTATTCAAATTTGCCCAGTTCTAGATTTGCCAAGTGAGAAGGCTACACTAATGGCTAAGGTTCACTGCTGTTGTTGATACAGAAGAAAAATTTCCCCAGATGCTACTGGCATTCACATTACATTTGCTGGTGCCTGTCAGGAATAGAATAAATTGCTCTTGCTTACAGCTCTCCCATTTAGAAATGCCACAGAAATTAAATAAGGCTGGTTAGGTCATTGAGTCCATTTCTGTACAAGGGACATGACCGGTTCATGTTTTCTTATATGGTTCCACAAATCACTTTCTAAACAGATAGCAATAGAGATAGTAGTTATTGAAAACAATTTCTGATAAGCCCTAACCACCTTGTTCTTCTGATAAATAGAAACAAGGTTGCAACATTTTTCTCCTTTGGAATTTTCCTGAATCAAATGCAACTAGATATTTTCTAACACTTACCTTCCCCTTCTCATTAGTATTCTTGGACATACACTATTTGAATTTTGTTATTTTAATACCCTCTAACACTTAAGAATGACTGATGTTATCATTTCACTTTCTAATTACTCTGGACCCCTACATCCAGAAACTAATCTCCTAGGCAACTTTTTTTCAAGTTAAAATGTCACTCTTTTCCTATCTGTTGTCACAAACTTAAGTTGCAATTCTACAGACTTACTGTATCAGCCATCAGTAGCTTCCCAAACATTTGCAGGTTTAAGAAAGTAAACTAGTAAATGTGCTATCTTTATTTTCTAATTTTTCTGCTTCCTCTGTGGAAAATATGCTATTATTAGCTAATTTCATGCCAAAGTCTTTTCTTCTTCCTCCAAATATCTAATTGTTATTCCATATCCACACGGTCCTTGTTTGCAAACTTTGAATGCTTTCTGACTAGCCATGTTCCTTACAGCTCCCCTTAACTGCTAGGCATTTGCTTTTGCCATACTCAGTTGTCTTTGGAGGATGGTGTCTTTTGCCAGGAATCTTTTTCATATTTTTCAGTTTTGAAAGATTCTTAAGACTTTTACTAAGTTTTTACAGAGTCTTCCAGTCCCCTACATACCATTTCATATGCTGAGTTTTGTTATTTCTATTTTTGTTTTTAATAATAATTGAAACCAAATCCTCTGAGCTACCAGGAAGTACATTTCAAGTCAAATGCACTGCTAATCCAAGGAAAGCATCCCAAGATTACAAGAATTCACATGAGTATGGTTCATGTACCATATATGTCTGATTTTACTTAAAAGTCTGTAACAGACACATCTAGTAACTTGTTCATTGGACTGGAAAGACTTTCAGCTATCCTTCCAAGGGCATACACCCAAATTCTGGAACAGTTACTCCAATTAGTATCAGTTTAACTAAAATGCTTCATGACAGGCATTGGGGGGAGGGAAAAAACCCACAAGGAAAAAAAAAACCCAAACAAAACACACCACTGCCTAAAGGTACCCTTTTTTATATATTAGCTATTTTGGAGAGGCTGTTTTTTAACACGGGTCTGTTCAACTAGAGCATTGACTATAGCAGGAAGAATGAATGATCAGCATCCCTATCACCATCAATTTAAATACAAGCTTAAGAAATATCTTAAATAATCTACTTGGGTACTTCAAACTTAAAAAATAACCAACCAGACAATTCGCATTTGGAGATCAGGCCTATTGCTCCAGAGTCTCTGCTTTTTCTGCTAAACTCACCCTTGAATTCATAGCATTTTAAAATTGGCAACATCCTGTGAGAGACATCTCTACACCACATAGAGCGCATCCTCCCCATTTCCAGTCAGGAAGGCTTTCCACTTCTGTTTCCATTAGGACCAGTGTGCTCAGACCTACAGTCAGTGATTCTGGGGGAATTCTTGCCTAGCAAAATGACAAGGCTGATTCCACAGTATGAGTGACTGCCACAGTGTCTTTGGCTGAAAGACCAAAGATAACACTGGAAGTAATATGAACTTCAAACCCTTAAATGTCTTAACTGTGGATACAGGCTTTGCCACTGCTGCCTTCTATAGGTGACCTCTAAATCCCACTCAGAGCTACATTGCAGACCACCAGCACTGTTTACCTTGAGGTCTGCCAGAGGAAAAACTGTCCAGCAAACCTTTGTACAGTCATGTACCCACTTGCAGTATGGACATTCCCATAACCAGGCAGCCTGGGTCTAGCACAGGGCGAGCCACACAGGCTTAAGAACAACTGCACATAGATGTCTATTGCTGACCTGTAGTCTTTTTTTGTTGTTGAGAGGCAAGCACATCATTTTCACTGGGCCTTTCTTCTCATCAATTTTTTTCACCACTGATTCTGAAGTAAGAACCAGCATGATAGGTGTATTTTCTGGTACCTTTCCTACAAAAAATCTGTTTTCTCTAAATGCAACATCTCTTGGTGACAAGGACTGCCTCTAGACTGAGCAGCAGATACATGCTAGGGTACATCTGGGGGCTTGCTTTGTTCATTGTCCAGTCAGGGTCACTAGGCATCGACAGTTATTTGCAGGTGTCCATCTTGGGTTTGTCTCCCACTGAAACCCAGTGGAGACATGGGGGGAGCATGGTTAGGTGCCCATACTGAGCCTCACATGGGTTCATAGCCAGAGCCCGTACCCAGAGCTCATGGTTCGCAAACACTCTCAGGGGCCCAAACTTAGACCATCAGAACTGTGAAGATAAATGCATCCAACTAACTTCTGCTACTTCAGTTGTCACATGGCACAAAAAATTGTTTTTTCTGAATTGTGTTATAAAGTACTGTGTTATAACATAATGCCTACGTTATGAATGCATACAATATTGTTCTTATAAAATACAGCATCAATCTCAAATGTGATACAGTCATAGCTCATGATGGGAAGAACAATGACAGTAATAAGGACTTAACAGAATGTGCTAAATAGCAGGCACATCATGAAAAATGTACTAGGTATTCTGAAAAGTAGAAAAATAGATTTAGGAAGGGAAAATAACAGAAAACCCAAATAATAAATGAGAGATTAAAATAATTAATTCCACTGGGAACACCCTGGAAACAGTGAAAACAGAAATATCTAAAAAAATTATGTTATCTTGAGGACTGTTTTGTCTTTCATAAACGTGGTGACCTATTAATAAAAGAGCATATTAAAAATAAGACTAACAGCACTAAAGTGGATTGTGACCGGGATATATTTAATTCAAAAATACACTGCTGTTTGCCTAAAGAAAGCCCTGTGGCTTTACCTCCCTCTGTCTTTCACCAAGGACAAAACTAAGACATCTCCAAAGAAAAAGTAACAGCCACAGCAGCAAACCTAGGTTCATTTCTCATTGCAACATCAATCGGTTGTGAATTTAGAATGTTACCATAGCTGTGTCTAGGTCAGCAAGCCTATGCCCATCAAAGATTATCTCTTACTAGACAACACATCAGTCATGGATGCCTATGAGAAAATGAGGATGAAAAAGATTAAATGATTCAATAGGTTTGTCAATAAATAGGAAAGAAAACAGAAATAAAATCTTCCACAAATAGTCATTCCAACTTTTTAAGCAAATGTAGGTTAAAAAATTCTGTACTTTTCTAGCAAGGAATACTGATGACAGAAGAGAATTTTAGGTGAACACTGTAATACATTTTTGCATATGAGATTATAATTTGTACTTCATTTGTCCAGGATAACAAATTTTGCCTAGTCATTTAAGAAATACCGTTACATTTTATGGTTCAACAATCCAAAGTAGCTCAAATTTTAGCATTCGGGTTTGTGAATTATTCATAAAATAGCTACACAGCAGGAACTATTTATAGAAATGTTACTGAAAATAGTACTCTGTCTGTAGACTGATTCTAGTAAGAGAGGAAGCTAATTTTGTGACATTGTTTGGATCAAATTATCTGCTTAGCCTTATTACAGAGTATGCAGTGAGGCCTATTTTTGACTATGCAGTGAGGCTCTCAGCACTTCTCAGAAGAGTATGATACAGCCTAACACATTCCACTGCTGCAAGTTTTTTTCCCAGTCCTTCATACTCAAATTCCCCACTGTTATTTATGTAAAAACACCCATAGTTAAGTAATGCTTACAAAGCAAAATCTGTTCCACTGATTACTGGGGAGGAGAAATATACACTCCTGTTGTACTTTCAAAAAAAACAATTCCATACAGTTATGAAAAAATTGAGAAAATAAGAAAATAGGCAAGGGATCTCTGTCTCATTGTATAGACCCGAAGGTAAAAAGGGAACAGTCACTGAAACCTTACAGAGGAATATTAAGTACTATTCAATGGGCAGGGAAGAGTAAAAGCCTAAGAGATGATTGATTTTCCTTCAACATATGTCTGAGAAATGTATCAGAAAGCAAGCAAAACAAGGAATAAGTTACCCTATATTTGAAACAGAATCCTACACAATGTGATTTACAGCTGTTCCCAGATCTTACCACTCTTTAACTAGCCATCAGTCTTGTTTGGTTTGCAATGAAGAAAAAAGCTCTTTTCTACTAGTTTTATGGTTTCTTGCAACATCATTTAGTAGATCACAGAATCACAGAATCACAGAATCACAGAATCTTAGGGGTTGGAAGGGACCTCAAGAGATCATCAGGTCCAACCCCCCTGCCAAAGCAGCTCCCCAGCTCATATTACATAGATAGGTGTCCAGACGAGACTTGAATCTCTCCAGAGAAGGAGACTCCACCACCTCCCTGGGCAGCCTATTCCACTGCTCTGTCACCCTCACTGGGGAAAAGTTCTTCCGCATGTTGGTGCGGAACTTCCTTCCTCCAGCTTACAGCCATTGCCCCTAGTCCTGTCCCCACAGACACTGAAAAGGGGCTGGCCAATTCCCCCTGCATCCCATGTCTAAGATACTTATAAACACTAATTAGGTCCCCCCTAAGTCTTCTTTTTTCCAGGCTGAACAGACCCAGCTCACTCAGCCTTTCCTCATAGGGGAGATTAAGTCATTTATTACGATCTTCAAATAATGAGCAAAAATACATTTTAAAGGATAAGGGGGAAAATACATGCTTGAATTTAAAGGGTTTTTTTTGTTTGTTTTATTTACTTATTTTCTCTACTATCAACGTATAGATCTTTGTAAGATGGGTCTATGTAGACAAACAGGTGTGCCTGAATAGAAGTCATCTTATTAACTGTCATTATAAATAAGAATATCAATACTATTCTTACATGAGATTGCATTTTCTGTGCTGCTACCAAGACAGGGAATAGCATGCTAACTCAATATTCTCTCACGCTATACTGAGACTTAAGCAGATATTACCAGGATATTCCACTACAGTTTCCACTATCATCCATACATATACTTTCACTTTGTTCATATTTCAAGACCATATTCAGTATTAGATTCAAATAGCACAGAAATACGTACAACTTTGAATTTGGGAGCTTAAGTATTTTTAGGAATTCAGGTTCTTAAATTCAGACAAGTATTTACACTGGAATTACTTGTCCAGGCACTATGCAAAAATTAGCACAAATGAATAATCTGACCAGTCAAAATTAACTGTGTAAACTGGAATGCCAGATGTTTTCAGAGACAGATTGGTAACAAAACTTCAAGGCAAGGTTTCAGGTGGGTCACCTGAGCACCACAGCTTTTGCCAAAATACTTGAGGACACTGGTCTGGTATCAGTTACTTTGTGGTTAGACAGTGAGACCGCATGATGTCTTCTGCAAACAGTGCACCCAGCTGCAAGAGTTCTCTTTCTGACAGGTAACAGATACAGTGTACACTGAGTCCAGAAGGCACTTTTGAGAACTTTGTGAGACTTCATAGCCTTTTAGTAATAGAACTGTTACTAAAACGTCTGAAGGTAGTGTTCAAAGGATTTGTATAGCTCAATCTCAAGGCAATAAATTTCCTCCATCTATAGCAAGAAAAGGAATTGTGAGGCCAACATATGAGCTGCAGGAAAGGGAGAATGGGAATTAAAGTTAATTTCTTCATTAATACCAGACAAAGTGGTTGTACAGAAGACAGAAGGCATCCACAGCAGATCAATGCAGGCACCATATTGCTTGGAAGGTTCTATGGACTAGATATTTCAAAAAACCAAAATAGACTTATACTGAGGATGCCAGAACTTCCAACCCTTCTGATAAGCCTTTTTCTTTGGCTACTCATGTATACAGTGCATGAGGATACCATAAAATTATCTTCTCTCTGACCTCTACTTCTGAGAGATGCTGCAGTCCCTGAACATTGTCAGAAGTCAGCAGGCAGAGTTATACCAGGTGAGGATCCAACCTTAACTAAATTCTTCATCATAATATTGTGATGTTACTAAGTCCTTCAGTGATTGTGTCATCCTCATAGCAGTAAATATCATCTATACCTAGGACTGATGTCCATACTGCACTAAAAAATCCAGGCAGATGAGACAGAATCTGGCCACCATTATTTAAACATACTTGCCCCCACTTGCCTCCTTCCCTCCTCTGAACTAAAGGAAACTTAAGCTAAAATAAAAAAACCCACTTTTTTGAGTGATTTCTGTAACCAGAGATTCTCAGAGAGGTCAGGCTGCAGCAGGAGCTGGACCCATTCAAGTGCTAAAGACAAGTTTTAACTGGTTTATGTGCAGCGAAATTCTCAATTCCCTTCGCCTCTGCTTGAAAGATTTTTAACAAAGTCATGCTACTATTCACTCCCTCTTCATCAATAGCTAAATTAAATTGCTACATAAATATTTCATTCTGGTAAGACCCTGACATTCAAATAAATCACCATACTCCAACAAACACATCCATTATTACAGGTTGCTCTGTGTTGACCAGGCAGGTATAAATATATTTTTCCCCCAGACAATAAGCAGAACTATTGTGCTTTGGAAAGCATCCATCACCCTTCCTGTTTTATTCTGTTTATCTGGTGAACCAATGGATAAAAGCAAAGTGCAGAGACCAAAATTCTGACATCCCTTAAACTGCTGTAAACGATGTGCTATTCTGAAGATCGTCACTTCAGGGTTGTCAGAAGATGCAGCAGACCTCGGGACTTTTTGAAAATGCAGCTAAACCTGCATAATAGACAGATGTTTAATACTCAGAGTCACCACTTACAACCACCTCAAGGTAAGCTCAGAGCTGCGCTTCATACACAGAAAGGCCTGTGGACCTAAATACCGTTTTTGCTCACCATTTTTCTATAGTAATCACACAGATGTTGTTTCATTCTTTGCCAACACCGTGACTGGAAAAGTGCAAAACACAGGTATGGTAGTGCTGAACTCAGGTCTGTCTTTCTTCTACTCAGTTTTCAGGAGCTCTTTCGAGAACAGTGGAATAGCAGAGTGTGAGAAACTGGTACCTTTTGATTCTGTATGCAGTGACAGCAGCTTTTTTTTTACCATGCATATTTGCTACTAATTACATTCGGTAAATAGACAACATGGAGCCAAGTCCTTACCCCTTAACCTGTCCAACTGTTTTAAGATACAGGGATTTAGCTCTACCTAACAATTGCTTCATATTATTAATATACTATTTGTTGTTGCCTAGTGTTTAATATTTATCTTACATAATCTAGAAACAGTGCATTTATGTTATGTTATCTACAGACATCACATGCAATTCCACCTCTTTTGCAGTCACTCCAGGGTTTTAGAAATTTAACTGCAGTTTCATATCCATGACAAGTACACACACTGCTCATATTATATGGGAGATTAACAGGATTTTAGAACTCTTTTTTGCTGGGCTGGACTGACCATGTTATAATGCTATGTCATCCTTAAAGTCTCCGTCTAAATTAAAGTAATTATTATTACCAAAGATAAATTAAGGAGCAATTTGAAAGACCATGAAATGGAAGAGTTCAGTCAGACTTGTTCTAGACTTAGATACTTAATGTCTTTCTGTGAATTAAAATCTGGCTGAACAAAGAACTTGAGCTTGGATAACCTACAGTTAACCTGTATGAAGTAGTTTTGTGGAGTCCCTCTGAGGAGCTCCTGTGGCACTTGGGAGATGGCTGATTAACTGTGCTGCTGGAACAACTCCTGCCTCCACGGAGTTTCCACAGCATGCCTGTTGGGAAACCTCCATTGTAAGGTTAGTCTGCTCTTTACTGACTGAACCTGAAGAGATGAAAGTGCAGGAGAATTATTTATCAAGTGACACAAATTGATCCCTTATCCTTAATGAAAATTGTGTTCCAAACCCTTCAAGGTTTTCTGGTGTGCAGAGTACAATTCATTTCCAGATGATCTAAGACCATTCTTCCTCTCTTTATGAGATCACACCTTTGAAAACTGTACAGGTTGTCTAACTCCAAATTATGCCCTGGAGATACAATTCTTAATGAGCATTCGATTGTTTTAAGTATTACATGAACGGCACAAAGAACTGTTTCCCCCTTTCCTCTCAAAGATGTTAATTATTGCTATTAATATAAGAAAGTATTTACTATTCTTGTCACACTAGCTCATTTGCAGTGGCAGCTATCTTGGGAAGAGGCAAGCCTATATCCATTTTTGTACTCCTCCCTGCCCTGAAATTATGTATAGAGCTCTGTGGAAAGAACAAAAGAGCAGAACTCATTCTTCCTTAGTTTCCTCAGCAGTCACACAGCTGATATCACAATACAATGCTGAGTTCACAATGCTTCCAGTGTTTAACAAAATAAGGGAGCGAATGCTGTTTGTATGTTTGACTTCAGATTACGAGATTTCAGGAATATATTCTCCTGTATCAATTGGAGGATGCAGCTCAGTTTTGTTTTTAATGTTTATTGCTCTTTCCATTCTTATTCCATCCCTGTTTAGGAAAGGAATAATGTAGAAAATGTATTTATAAAGAGACACAGGAGGGACCCTTCCTTTCTTCCCTCTGACACTTCCCTGGCATTTATTTTATCTCAGTCTGGCAAAATTGCATTGCAGCTGTCTGGAAGTGTTATTTAGTCTTTTATGAACTCTGCATGAAGTATTTTTAGATTTTATTTTGTTAAGCCTTCTCTGTTTAGTAAGTTATTTCTAATTCATATGAGTTACATGAACCTGAGAGCACCATTAACCTTCATTATGCCACCTCTGCAGTTTAAAGTCTGAGCTCATGTACAAACACAAAATAGAGATATACATGAACCACTGTCTTAAGAAAGATAAAAAAAGTATCAAATAAAGTATGGATTTTAGGAGAAGCCAAGAGGTCCAGCTAGCTTATCTGTTCTAGGATAACACAGTCATTCTGTTTGACATTTTAGTAGAGCAGAGCCTAGTCTATAGTTCTATACAGTTAACAGACCGTAGACAAAGGGTGGTGGTCAATGGGTCTATGTCTGGGTGGAGGCCGGTGACAAGCGGTGTCCCCAGGGGTCTGTCTTGGGACCGGTGCTCTTTAGCATCTTTATCAATGACATCGATGATGGAATTGAGTGCACTCTCAGCAAGTTTGCAGATGACACCAAGCTGAGTGGTGTGGTTGACACAACAGAAGGAAAGGAAGCCATCCAGAGGGACCTTGACAGGCTGGAAAGATGGGCCCGGGGGAACCTAATGAGGTTCAACACTGCCAAGTGTCAGGGGTTGCACTTGGGTCGGAAGAATCCCAGACATAGATAGAGACTGGGAGAAGAGCTTCTTGAGAGCAGCCCTGCTGAGAAGGACTTGGGGATTGTGGTGGATGAGAGACTTAACATGAGCCAGCAGTGGCTCTTGCAGCTCGCAAGGCCAATGGGATCCTGGGCTCCATTAGAAGAGGGGTGGCCAGCAGGGACAGGGAGGTGATTGTCCCTCTCTACTCTGCCCTCGTGAGGCCCCATCTGGAGTACTGTGTCCAGATCTGGGGCCCCCAATACAAGAAAGATGTGGAACTGTTGGAGAGGGTTCAGAGGAGGGCCACAAGGATGATTAGAGGGCTGGAGCACCTGCCCTACAAAGAGAGGCTGAGGGAGCTGGGCTTGTTCAGCCTGGAGAAGAGAAGGCTGCGGGGGGACCTCATTGCAGCCTTCCAGTACCTGAAGGGAGCTTATAAGCAGGAGGGGATTCAACTTTTTAAAAGGGTAGATAATGGCAGGACAAGGGGGAATGGACTAAAGCTAAAGGAGGGAAGGTTTAGATTAGATATTAGGGGGAAGTTTTTTACAGAGAGAGTGGTGAGGTGCTGGAACAGGCTGCCCAGAGAAGGGGTGGGTGCCCCATCCCTGGAAGTGTTCAAGGCCAGGTTGGATGGGGACCCTGGGCAACCTTGTGTAGATCCAGGCTCGGAGGTTGGTGGCCCTGCCTGTGGCAGGGGGTTTGGAGCTCTATGATCCTTGGGGTCCCTTCCAACCCAGACCATTCTATGATTCTATGATGATTCTGACTATTATGCCTTAGTTTCTTGGCAGCTGTATCAGAAGAGTTCACTCTCTGTCAGTGTGCTGCCTTCTAAGAATATAGCTTGCTTTAGTGGTATTTTGGGGCCTTTCCCCCACCCCCCTTCAATCTCATATGAAAAGAAAAGTCTCCTGGTTACCTCAGAAACTCTGCTTTGCTTTTCACTTCCTTCACTGAGACACAAATCTCGCACTGCCTACCTTCACCAGAACTGTCACAGAATCAAGAAATAAACTACAGACAGAAGCTGGAAAAGACTTTTCATTTCTCCAAAACTGAACAATTTAACATATTGGCATCATAAATTCTCAGCCCTGCATCATCCTAGAAATACAGTTGACACTAATTACCTTGGAGTGCTTTAGGCACACAATGAAATATCTTTGAGGTCAATGACATTTGATTGTCTAACATTGAAAGTACCAGCATACTAACTGCTGGAAATTATGATACATTTTTAGAAATTTCTAATTGTAAAATATTACACTACTCTTTAAAAAGTTGCCGTATAGGTTCCTCAATTCTGAGTGTTCTTTCAATTCCCATGAGTAATGAGTAATTTATATATTACTTCAAGAGCAGAGACAAAACCCATATAGGTAATCTCATGCATATTCCTTTAATTACAGCAAATCCATGAACCCATATCGCAAGCAAGGAAAAAAAAACCATGCTGAAATAACAATCAGTGATTCCATAAGGTGAAATAAGAGGTTTTGTTTCATAATGTCATGGATGAAATAGTCAACTTGTAGCAGGAAGTTCTCTGGACTGGAGTGAAAGATGCTTCACTGGGTACTAGTCATAGGAATTTTTATTCCTAAGTCCATTCCTTTGTGTTTCACTAAAACTAAATCAGATTTGGGTAGTGTGATTAATTCATGCATGGGAAAGAAAGAAAAAAAACAGCCATCAAAAAGCACCACTGTATACAGGATTTAAAGTGATATGTGCACAGTGTTAGCACTGATAAGGAACTCAGAAGAAATAGTAACAGACCATTCCTTTGAAGCTGTAGCTCAGTATTTGAGCCTGCCATTTCTGCTGCAATTTCCTAAAGATTACAGGTTTACTATTCAGGAACTGCTGAAATGTATCCAGTAAAAGACCAGAGGAGAAGGGCTAACTTGACCATAAATCACTTGCAGTACTGCAGCCTTGATGTTGCCAGGAGAACCTGCTCACCCTAACATAAATCAGAGCTCACTGAAGCCTATAATGCCAACAAGTGACTGCCTCAGAGGTCCAGAGAACAATGAGCAAGAGAGTCGTATAACCCCAAGATCTCTTCATGCTGAGACATCCTTTCTCAGCCAGTGCAGGACAGCTGGAGACTCCCAAAGCATCCCAACAGAAAGTCTGTTCCTTCAATTATGTCAGCCTCAGCTCTTACTGTTTTGTTTCCCTGTGAAAGAGCTCCATTTTCAGCTCCTGTTTTATTTTACTAGATTGTTATCATATTACCTAGTAGGAACACTGTACTAGACTGAGGAAAAATCTTACTGAAAAGGGTCTCTACAGAATAAAGAATATTACCTCATTTGGCTTTCTGTAACAGTGTTCCAGGCTGATGGTTGTAAGCCCAAACAACACTGCCTCTCATGTCTGCCCCTAGTCTGGGACAGAATTATCCATTAAATCTCAGGTTATTCTGCTAATGCATGTGTTTCTTTCTGGTTTAATTTGTTATTTGTATAATTCCACTTTCCTACTTCTTCTCTACTTTCTCATTTTATCTTGTAAGTTTTGGCCTATGTAGCATTTTTGCTTTTTGCCTCTTTTACAATAGATTGCAGTCAACTGTTTCCCAACCCAGGAGGTTTAAATTACAAGATGAATATAGATTATGAATTACCTCCAATTCTTCATAATTACTAAAGACTGACTTTGTATAGCAACATAACTGTCTGTGTAGAATGCCAGGAGGCTTTTATCCCAATGGTTGCATTCCTAATGCATAAAATAGTATACCGTGTTATAGCTACAGTACAGTTCATAGGCCATTGGCATAAGTAATAGCTTTAAGTGACATGGAATTTATCATCTGTCCTTTAACATCTGATAAACTACATTCTCCTTCAAGGGTGCCTTCTGTTTCCAAGACAGTGATATTCATAACCATCAGCCCTTTCAGTTTCTGTTTTGCTTTAAAGGGTCTGTATGGTCATCTCAGCCACACGGTATTTCTCCAGATTACCTCAGTGATGGAAATAGGTTTGATTATCTTCTCTATGGGTATCTTATTTCTAAAATTTGAATTTTTTCACATCTAGACTGTAAGGCCAGTTTTCTCTCATTTTCTATTGGTAAGTTGTTGGAGAATTGTTTTGTCTAATGGAGCAGTACTTGCATTTTATGCTCTGAATCAATGTTGTTTCCAATTCATTACATAAGGAGAAATGAGGCATCTTGTGAAGTAAGCATTAGAACATGGAGTCTGAAAGTCTGCCTTGCTAAACCCAATCAGTCTGTGGGGAAATTGGGTATTTCCACCCCACTAAAATGCTATGATAATCACATTCTTTTGACTGCCAAGCAAGCTGCATTAGAGACTCTATTTGCTCCCTCCTTAATGCATCTGACTTTTAATATCTCACTTTTGAGTCAGAGCTTTACCATTCCTGTTGGGAATCTCTTGCACACCCGATTCCCAACCTTCATTCCCATACTGATTTCACTCTATTCTAGGACCTTTGCTATTTTAAACCACTTGAAGCAGCTTGCCTTTGCTTCCATTTAATTTCCTGCGTGTTTCAAGTTAACAATTTGCATTGAGAAAGGATAGCATCACACAAATGACATCATTCATATATGATATCTTGCTATGTTTGGAGAGGAATATTTACAGATCCCATATATTCTATTTTGTCTCTTGGACTGATCATCGGCTCAAGGGATATAGAGCCATGACATTTGCCATTCATCTGGGAATGCATAGTAAGAATGAAAGTCATCAGGGAACACTTATTGAGATACCTCTTTGTGTTTTGCTATCTGTTCTCAACATACTTCACAGTCCAAAATTTATTTATAGGCAATTAACCATACCCTCACAGAACTACTTGGAAAGTCCATACTAGGAAAGCTTGAACTCCAGCAAATCTAAGTCTACAGGCAGATAGCTTAATTTTTTAAGAGAGGTATCCTCAAGCTGCAAGTCCTAGGAAAGTATTTAAACCTGCAAGGAAAGATGGAAAATCTGGAGCCAGATTAAAGTTGTGAAAAAAGATACAGATCTGGAAATCTCATTCTGAAATCAATTGGTCTAAATCCAGAAAGCAAACTGTAGCACAGAAAACTAATACATGTTAAAGGAGTGCTCTTCGCTCATGTATATACTTCAGCCACTTAAGATTTTTAGGAAGAGGTCATATTGCTTATTTAATAAACTGATGGAGAAATGGTTTCTAAGGGAAAAATTTGGCAATTTGTATCACTTAAGAAACCACAACCATCAGTTCTGAAGAATCAAAACCACACAAGAAATGCAAACAGCTGCTTCTGTACAGCTCATGGATGTATCTTAACAATAAATAAGTATGAAAGACTGCCAGCAGCAAAACATTTGGTTAGATTTCAGGATAAAGCTTAATTGCTTGAATGTCCCGTTAGTTGTGGGTTTGTAGTCTGTTTTCCCAGGCTCTAAATCATTCCCATAGGTTGTTTTGCTTAGAGTACGACTACATCCAGTACCCTGTCAAACAAGAAAGTAACTATTTTTCAAGTCTCTATCAATTTTTAAAAAGAATTCAAGTGTCTAACCTGGTATTTATTCTAAACCCTTCGAAATGAGAATTTCCCATTCAGTTCAAAATATCCATCCATGTTACTAATAAACCATTGAATTTATGTGAAGTGACTTGACTGTCAAGCTTTCTGTGGATCAGAAAGTTATTTGCAACCTAAGGATTGGTCTCCTTCACATATAAACAATTGATTAAAAAGAAGCACTCCAAAAGGTTTCATTTTGTATCAGTCATTTAACAAAACCTTCCGTGATATTTTAAATTCATCGGAATAATTTGAATGCACCATACTACAGAAGAAAAAATGTGTTTCACTAACTTTATCTCCTGGGTTTAACTCATGAAATAACTCATTCTTAGTCCAATGAACAATGATTCAAAAATATCAGAGTCCAGAGCAAAGCTTAGCAACGTGAGCAGAGGTAATCTATCCAAACCAAAAGAATGGTGATGTCTCATGTGAAAATCACACAAGTCACACTTTGGCTTTAAGCTGATTTTGATTATTTGACTATAATGAGCAAAAACTGTTTGCAAAGTGACTGTCATTTAATTAAGTTACTCCAGAGCTAAAATTTAGCACTTCATTTTAAAACTCTGCCTAAATTCTTCCAGGAAAAGATGGCATAAATTCAAGCTGGGCTTTGTTGAAGTGTCCTTCAGGAAATGGCTTGCGTTATCTGTAATACATGCATGTGGTCATGAAAAGAAAAGAGCTTCCAATGGAGATCATTCAGAGAAGTATCATTAACAATCTTCAGCCTCAAGTGGTCACCCTTTGCGTCAGATTTAAGTTCTGCAGAACCCAAACTCATTATGGGTTTATTGGGCTTTGTTTCTGTTGACCAAGCCAACGTCTGTAAAGTCATGTGCTGCTGTCTGCCCATTCGGCAGGTTTTCTTGTTGGTACTGACTGCACACTGCTCAAGTCATGCATCAGTATTTCTACTTTCTTTGCTTCTTTGACCCTTTGCTTCCCCTTTCACTGCAAGAAAGCTGATGAGAAAGAAGAACACAGGGAGCAGGCATTTTCCTACAACAACCATATTTTCACGCTAAAGAATTATTTTCACCTACCTCCTACATTAAAGAAAAAAAAGCCTCTTGCAAAAAGCCCTGTGGCATCCCATCTGGCCCAAAAAGAGACAAATATTTTCCCCTAAGCACTGGCTGAGGTGGACTCCATCTGGAATCACTTTTCTCCTTATTTGTGACAGATTGACTCTGCACTATATTCTTATGAACAGAAAACAAACAAACAAGAATTTACTAGTTTGTAAGAAGTCGATAAAAAAGTAGTATGTGTGAAATGCAGTCTCTTCAGCTTCCTACTTTTGACCTCTGCAGTATTTTCTTCAGCATCTTGCTATCTCTGTCAAACCATCTTTTTTATACAGGTTTTAAATAATTTTGTTCAATTATAAGACTACAAGACTAACAGTGATGGACCTTAGTGCTTTCTTACTGCTATTTCATTGCCTTAATACCACCAGCACTTTGACAAAGTAGCTAAGATGGATCCATTTATTTCCAGTTTCCATGTTAATAGTTTTTACTTTTATGGTTTAGCACCTTGGTGCTTTTTAAAAGTCAGCGTGTAGTTGGTAATACGTTCAGCACCAGGAGATCTGAACCTTGGCTAGCAACACACTACTGCAAGACAAAACAGAACAGAATTTCCACTTGGTCAGAGCACAGGGCTGTAAAA
>VZTU01019425.1:48082-64580 GCA_013400835.1 Zapornia atra | reverse complement strand
GCACAGGGCTGTAAAATACAGAAAAGAAATGTCTAGTTGTACTGATACTGTCATTACACTGCCTAAGCTGCAGAATGGCAAGTTAGACCCCTTAATTGGAACAGCACCTTGCCCACCCTTGAAGGTAATTTTATTAAGCTTCAAATACCGAAAGGAAAGCTATGATAATTTTATTAATTTTAAAAACCTAAATATTTTAGGTCCACCAACAATCACCAACCTACTTATATTTAGAAGTGCCTGAAAATAATATGCATTTAATTGTGTTCTTGAATTATTGGGATATTTTAGAAGTATTGCGTGATTCAAATATGATTTAAAAATATTACCCTAAGGTGCTTTCCTTAGCCTGGGATAAAAGGCAGGAAGTAAAATTCCAGACATGCTACAGGCAGATCTTTGGAAAAGATATTTCACTTCTGAGGTGCTATCTCCAGCATCCTCAAACTGGATTAAAATTTTGAGAGGAGAGAAAGTATTTTTTTCCACATAGATTTTGCTGGAAATATTTACTATTTCATAACTTTATCCTCCCAAGCTACATTTGAAAGTGCAAGGTCTATTTATTTACAGCATTTCCTACCTCTCTTGCTATCAGGACGCTGAAAAAGATGGTTTCAGCCCTTTAAGCAGTGCACCACATTAAGCACACATCGTGTCCCAGATGTTTTCAACAAGAGTATACTGGGCTTCCAGGTGAAAATTAAAGTGCCTCTGCTCACTATGAAGACCAAAATTATGATGCTTTGTTGGTATATGAAAGATATTATTGTGACTCAATATACTAAATGATGGTTCACAGAAATCATACAGCAAATACTTTCCCATGATTAAAGTTCACCTTTAGCTCCAGCAATAGTGACAACACAATTTCAACAGTATTTCTCTGTTGACAACAAAAGTATCTATATTCTCAGTTACTTTCACTGTATGAAGCAGTGATATATGAAAGGTTTTGGTGCAAGAGGACTACATTTATGTATCTGGAGCTTGACCGCTATATTCTATACTATATTATATGACTTAAGGGTTCTTTTTTTTCCTTTTAAATTACAGAAAAGTGCATACCAGATAGTCTGGAACTTAAACATTCATGAAATCCAAATAAGCATCTCAGGTGAACTGTGTGATAGTTTAGTCATCTCAGTTTGAAGGTATGGTGATATCACAGAAGTGAATTAAAACTTTTCTTCTGCAGACTTTCAGGCTTCAAGAGACATGAAGAATATAGTGATTTTGCTTTCAAATTTCTGTGTACTGTTTGGTTTTAGGTGGGAGTCTCACCCTCATGACCTTTACAGTAGTTTGGATTTAAATTTCCTTTTCTTGTTTTGTTTTTGTGAGTACCTGATATAAATGGAATTGAAAATTAAAATTGCAGGAAATCAACTGAAGAAGTTTCTGTTTTCATGTCAGCTTGTCCTTCTCTGCCTATTTTTTGCCCCAGCTGTTTCAATTAACTGCTCAGCCTGGTTCTAGTTCAAGGCAATTCTCATCATGAACTAAGCCCACTGTAGACACACTACTCTGTTACTTTGGACTCATGGGACTGGCTGACAGCAGAACATGAGAATAGGGGGAAAAATAACTATGAAAATGCTTTCTACGAAAAATGTCTTCCTTCATTGAAAGGAAATTCCTTAAGTCCTGAAAAATGCACAAGCGGAGAGTTCAGACCACCCCAGAAATAGCATTGGTTTAAAAGCATGTAATAGAGAACAGATTTTAAAAATCCCTTGCTCAAAACTCAGTAATCAGTGGAGATGCCTGACTGAAGATTGTCACTGTCTGTGCCCAGAGAGCTGGTGACAAGATAGGCTCTACAAAGGGGATAAACCTCTCAACCTGCTCTTACAAAGAATTCCTCTATTTACAACTCACAAGTAATTCTGCAAAGCCAGAGGGTTTTGTATGAAGAAGCTAATGTTTTCTCAGTGTTTCTGAATTCAGAGAATTTAAATTGAATGCAAAGGGCAAAGATGTACTTGCTTAGTCCACCTGAGCTCTATGAATTTTAATTGCTATTCAGATTTTTAAAACATTGCTTAATACATGCATTAACCTCGTGTGAATAAATAATAACGCTCGGGAACATGACTAATGTACTGACAGATTTCTTGAATCAATTTACTACTGAGTCATCACTAGAATGTGTCACATAAAGAAAAAGAACTCTATACACTATGGAAGAACACTACCATAACAAGGGAGCTTTGACTTTTATGCATCAACTTACTTTCTAAACCTAACCTGTCAAAGCACAAGCTTAGTGAGATTTAAGATTTCTGACTTTGCTCTGCTTCAAAGGAAGCTATTTAAGACATCCAAGCCAGGAGTATGCAATTACTTTGATCTCTGTCTGCATAAAATGCAAAGTTTTAGGCAGGGCCTTCATAGCATTGACCCATGAACACGATTTTGAATTTTAAGAAGTATTTGTGAACAATGAAACTTTTTATTTTACATACATTAAACAATCTGACATCCGGTTCGGTGCTGCTGATTTCCTCTTTCTTACAATCACTGTTTCTTTTCCTCCAGTCAGGATACAATTAGACAGTTTTCCTGAGTTTATGTGTGAGTGTTCACATATTGCTGACTCTCAGGACATTTGCTTTGTTGATATTCCTAATACTGACATTAGTTTCTTTTCATAGTACTGAGACTGTCATACCTCAGATGTGATATGTTACGATAACATAACATCAGTTTCTATTCTCATTTACATTATCATTTAATCCATATCAAAATCACAGAATCATAGAATCATAGGGGTTGGAAGGGACCTCAAGAGCTCATCGGGCCCAACCCCCCTGCCAAAGCAGCACCCCAGCTCATATTGCACAGGTCGGCGTCCAGACGGGGCTGGAATCTCTCCAGAGAAGGAGACTCCACACCCCCTGGGCAGCCTGTCCCAGGGCTCCCTCACTCTCACTGGGGAAAAGTTCTTCCCCATGTTGGTGTGGAACTTCCTATGCTCCAGTTTACAGCCATTGCCCCTTGTCCTGTCCTCACAGACACTGAAAAGGGGCTGGCCAATTCCCCCTGCATCCCATACTTAAGATATTTATAGACATTAATAAGGTCCCCCCTTAGTCTTCTCCAGGCTGAACAGTCCCAGCTCACCCAGCCTTTCCTCACAGGGGAGATGCTCCAGGCCCTTCATAATCTTCATAGCTCTTCTCTGGACTCTCTCCAGGAGGTCCCTGTCTTTTTTTATCCCAGGAAGCCCAGAACTGGACACAAAACTGCAGGTGGGGCCTGACCACGGCAGAGTAGAGAGGGAGGATCCTTGACCTGCTGGCCACACTCCTCCTGATGCCCCTCAGGATCCCATTGTCTCTCTCAGCCCCCAGGGCACACTGCTGGCTCATGGCCAACCTGTCATCAACCAGGACCCCCAGGTCCTTCTCCACAGAGCTCTTTTCCAACAGGTCATCCCCCAGCCTGTACTACTGATACAAGCAGTTATTCCTCCACAGGTGCAAGACTCTACACTTGCATTTGTTGACTGTCATCTGGTCCTGCGTGTCAGCCACCCCTCCCAGCTTTGTATCATTGGCACTTGCTGAGGGTGGATTCACTCATCAAGGTCAGTGAAGATACTGAACAGGACTGGACCCAACACTGAGCCCTGGGGAACACCGCTAGTCACAGGCCTCTAGTCAGACTCTGCTCCACTGATCACAACCCTCTGAGCCCGGTCTGACAGCCAGTTCTCAACCCACCTCACTGTCCACTCATCTATCCCGTGCTCTCTCAGCTTTGCTATCAGGATGCCATGGGAGACAGTGTCAAAAGCCTTGCTGGAGTCAAGGTAGATGACATCCACTGCTCTCCCTCCATCCACCCAGACGGTGAAAAATGTAACAGGATCTCAAAGTGAAAGAAAATATCAGACACTAGAACTTCTTCTTGTATAGTAACAATAAATAAGGGCATAATAATACTTCTAATATCCCTAATAATTTGTAAGAGTTGAATATTACAGAACTGGTACACAGTAACTCTGCTAACCACGCTGAAATCATTACAGATTCACATACTTTTATATAAAATCAAACTATGTCATCTGTACTTATTTTATATAAGTATTTTAGCTTGTATTCACTTTAGAAGTTAGTTATGAAAAGGGGAAGTTATTTTACCAGTAGAAATGTCAGAGGAATAAAGAACAATTTCTAGATTGTAGAAGTGTTGTTGCTTTCTAATTCTTCAGAAAACTACTTTGTAGCAGTTGATTGCAGACTAGAAATGTGAAATTGCACCGTTTAAGAAAAAAAAAAAGCAAAACAAAGAGCTGCAAGGAAACACAGATGATAAAGTTTTGTTTCTGCTTCCTAATGAGATGAGAGTAACTCTTCAGTTATACTGTGGTTTCTGCTAATATCTTTGTATATATGATTTCAGGTGAGTTTCTCACAAAAAATTGCCACTATTTGCTTGCCATTTTTAATTTACTCAAATATTCATGGCAAAATGCAACTAAAATTATTTTAAAGTTGTAGAGCTGTAACAGAAAGGGGGTTTTGGACATTTCTACAGCTCTGACAAGAGCACACACAAAATATAGTTCCACTGTTCAGGAAAGAAACCTTTTCAGAGACATATGGTTCTTGCAGATGCCTCCTCTTACAACACTACTCTGAAGTAACTAGTTGACAAACGGGTGTACAAGATGAGAAATACGAGATACACAGAATATTGACTCTGAACACTTTATGTCAAGGGGAAAGGTGTAGCCTATGTGAACAAACCCAAGTTTAGCATTAAATTGGCATCAGTGTAGGACATAGCTGCAACATACTTACAACCCTAGAAGAAGGATTTTACAGTTTTCCAGTGTAAACTACAGTCCTGCCAGTCTCTGGGCTAGGGCTTTATCAGCAGGTTTGCAGATACCTCTACAACCTGCCCTCATTCCTGCACTGCAGTGTAGATGTGCTTCAAAGCCCTCGTGCAGTTATACAGGGGATCTGATCAGCACCATGGGGAATCCAGATTCCAGCTATATGGTAATTTTAATTTATATAACTGGCCAAGAGTACTAGAGGATTATCTCCTGAGCTGCTCTTTAAATACGTATCTAGCAGCAAAACTGGGAATCACACATCAGCAGGTTTTCTATTTAGCGAGTAAACTAGTTGGAAGAAACTAAAGTTTCTAAAGTATCAGAAACCCTGATAATGAATACTCTATCACAAGAACCAAGCACGTGTCCTCTGTTAGGAACAATCATAACCAACCAGTGTCCTTTGCAGGAGTTGACAATGCACTGGATTAAGGATAAACAGCAGTAATTATTCACCAAGGCCTCCGAAAAGCCTTTTATTGTCTTTTGAATGTACATTGTCCAAGGTTAAAAGAGTCAGTAGAACAGATTATGCTCTTTTCTGTATCAGCTGGAGCTCAATGTGGTAAAAAAACCCAAACAAACTTACCATGACTTTAATGAAATGTATTGGAACTGGGGAATTAATGTGCTTACTAAACCTCTGAAAGAAGGTAAGAACATAAAAGGTGATAAAACTGGTGAATTAACATCTTTTTTGTGCTAGGTATAGAGGCAATGCTGAGGTACTTCAGAGGAACCAATAAAACTGGAATCATATGCACCATTGCCAAACGTTACCTAACCCACATTGGGAACAATCGATGGTGTTACACTGAAAATTAACAGTTTGCCAATGAAGTGCAACAGTTCGGCAACAAAACCTGATTCCTGATGCCATTGTGGACAGTTCAATATGCACATCTGTTCAGTGGCAACTTTGAGCCTATCTCCATAGAAACACGAATTCTGAATGGTAGAACTCCACTCGCCATGTCCATCATCATGCTGAGGCAATGCCTGTCTCAAGACACCATGTCAAGGTTGTCTTCCCACAGTGTCTCTGTCTTCAGAGAAATATACATCATGACCACCATCCACTGCACAATGCAAACTATTGTGACATTTATCTTCTGAAATACAAAGTATGCCAAGTCAAACAGCTGGCATTGGAGAACTGTGAAACACAGAAAGGCTTCTGAAGCTCTGGGTTCAGCAGCACATCCCTGTACCAGCACAAGCCCATAGCAGCCTGACATACGGCACATACCAGCCACCCTTACACTCTGGTTTTCACAGTAAGGAAACCCAGAAGCCTGGCTGGAGCTGGTGTATTGCAGTGGTTGCTTAGTCCAGAAAAGCAGGAGGCCAAGCCCCTGAACACAGCCCTTGAAGGGTAAGCACAGACACCGCTCCAGAAGTTCATTTCTGAAACTTAATGCTACTACGGAGTCCTTTGGAGAAAACCAGAAAGCAGAGTCACCCCATAAGGCTCCTGATAATCTTATGTGATTCCTCTAATGCCTTTCAAAAATTTAATTTTCCATGTGTCAACATTAAACTGCAGAGATTTATTGTAATAATTCTGAATTAATTTTGGAGGTCAGAATTTGGTGTACAAGCTCTTAGAATGTGAAAAATGGTTTACAGGCATTTTGATAACTTCCATAAGCGCATTCATGATCACACACTCCTATAAAAAAGCATCCCTACGATTTCACTACTGGTTTCCTTTGTACAAGCTGCAAAACTTCTTTGAGAAAAATTAATCTTTTGGAAGCAAATTCAGAAACAAGCAAAGTCCATAACTGCCTCTGGGAAAAATACAAACTTTTAAGTAAGTTCTCCCTAAAATAATTGCTGCTAGAAACCCTGGATCAGCAGTTCTTCTTTTAAAGATAATTCTCAAAAAGTAAAACTACCCCAGCGGCATAAGGATTTCTGCAGTCTTTTTTTCTAGAGGGTTTTTTTGCCTTCTCTCTTACTAAATTTATGACAAAGATAAATTGCTACTGAACCTGGAGATCATTCTACAGCACGAGAGAGCAGTAGGTTTAACAGCAGATTAAAGCCAAAAGAAGCCTCAAAATGCTGCCTGAGCAACCCCCGATGCCTTCTGTTCCAATCCAAACAGCAGTGAGGATGTACTGAGCCTGCCAGCCCTGGGTGTAATGCAATCATTATCAGAATGAAAACTTGTAAATGGACAAGAATGCTAAGAAATGGGGATCCTTACTGCTTCGGTGCTCTTTCCTGAACAACTATCTTAATAACAAACCAAACAGATTCTGAAGTCACTGCTGTTTGTAATTTCTGTGAAATCAACAAATCAAGGCCGGGTGAGAAAGGTTTCTGGTGTTTGCATGGGCAGGCTGGCAGTCCTCCTCCCCCTTCCCCATCCACTGGGGCTAGTATCATTTAAAAATAGACTGGAGCACAAAAGCAGCGATGGGGAGCGGAGGGTAATTTGTATTTGGGTTTGTGATTGGGCTTTTGCATTTCAGACAGGAACACATACCTCTCTGCAATGACTGAGCTAATTAAGTGCTAACTGACTCTAGCACCTATAAAGAGGTAATTCACCCATGCCATCTCCCACTGAAAACCAAACTATTATAAGCACAAAAAGGACTGCTTCTTTAGTGGGCACCGTAAGATAGTCATAAGTATTTGTTAGCAAGAGCAGGAAGACAGAGGGCAAATAAGGATATGACTGTTTTTAATGGATGATTGAATCTGGGTAGCTTGATCTCCTTTCATGCTGTGGATGTTGTGTGCTGCAGTCACGCCTCTCCCTGCCAGCCTGCTTTGGGATGATAATCAGTCACTATGAAAACTCATTAGCTCCACAGCAATGAGTCCTCCACTGCTGAAGCTTGGTGCTGTTCTTAGTACCATGGCAATGATTTCTAACTGGATGTCCCAAACTCTCCCATCTCTGGTAGGACTAAATACCACCAGAATAACCACTTCAGATACTCTAGTAAGTAGCTGTGATGTGTTGCAAGCCATCTTAATGCTGAAGTAGTATTTAAGTGCCAGCAAAAGCTTTACTTCATTGCCTCTTTGTAAATGTCTTTTTAAGCTACTAATCTTCCTATCATCACTTAATGCATGGGCATCATAAAACTGCACATTGGTGAGCATGTTGTGGTCTTATTAAGAAAGGAAAGATTATAAAAACAGCATCCTTAAATATTTAAGAACAAATATCTTCATCTTAAGCATGAAATGCTAAAAATAGTGCAGCAATGTCATTTCATTTGTCTAGCCTATTTTCCTATGTTTGCTGTTGCAGAAAAAATATATTGCCTTCTTAAGAAAACAAATATCCAGCAGCAGGTTTCTTTTTGTCTGAATAACGTTATATATAAGCTAGTCACTACAATATGCAAGGTGTCTGATTCTTTCCTTTTTTCTTCATCAGAGTACAGTCAAGCAAATAAATAGCTGTTAGAAACAAAATTAAATTGGTACTAGGAGGTCGGGTACCAGAATTTTAGAAAGGCTGATATAGGAATAATACAAATGGCACAAATACCACTTTGTATTGCTGATGCTCATATACAGCAGCTTCTGTTAATGAAGACCTACAGAAAAGCTGTGATTAACTACTCAGGAGAAGCCTAAAAATTGAATTAATACTTTAATTGGACAAGAGGGAACACTATACTGGTATTCATAAATTAAACTAGAACACCATTTTACTAAATATTTAGTAAAATACTCTTCTCTGTGTATCTTTTTATGTAACTGCAATCAGCTGTTTACATAATAGTATGTTATATAAAATGTAAATTTAACTATTTGCACAACTTAAGGGAGTTTTAGTGGTAACTAAAAATTACGGATTTACTAATCAAAGCTTAATTAATTGAACATATGCATGCAGGAAAAGATTACTGCAGAAAATCACTGCATTTAAACTTCAAG
Source organism: Zapornia atra (assembly GCA_013400835.1). Taxonomy (NCBI): domain Eukaryota; kingdom Metazoa; phylum Chordata; class Aves; order Gruiformes; family Rallidae; genus Zapornia; species Zapornia atra. The sequence goes on along the minus strand of VZTU01019425.1, from coordinate 55,816 downwards.
TATTACTACTTCAGAATTACTTAAATGATGTGAGAAAGAATTATGTAGTGCTTTAGGGTAGCAAGATGAGAAGACAAGGAAAAGCTCTATTTTATTTTCCTTAAATGTGACACATGCACATTGAACTACATACAGTATATATTGCTAGTTCTTGTGGCAATGTGGTATTACAAGTACTTCAGTTCTCTATTGCATTTAAATTCAAAGTTGAAGTTGCAACTTAATCACTATGAGATGCATGCTAATCATTATAAACCACACACATATATATAGACACACATATATGTGTTTTATATACGTATGAACATGTTCAATTCCAACTAGTGCAAACTGTCATGTTGCTCTTAGCACTCTTTGAGTTGGAATTACATGCATATTTTTTGAGCCAGCAGAGCTGGGGAAATGATCATACAAACCTGTTTATTTGAGCTTGGAAATCTCTGCAAAGTGTAAAAAAAAAATAAATAGGCACTACAATCCCATGGTGTTCCTGTGGCACAAAACCAAACACCTCAAATCTGCTGCCTTTCTCTGAACTTTATATGAGTGTTGAGAGAATTTATGCCCCAGGTGCTCAGCATTACTGAGGCCTCCACTGATTGGTTTTTAACTACCACCAAGACATGTCCAGTGAACATCAGCACATGTACGTCTTCAACATTTCTCTCCTAGCACATAAATTGTGTATGTTTTACCAGGAAAAAAAGAACAAAACATCCCAATTTCCTCCCTTCAGCTGGAAGAACTGTTTGAGGAGGTGGTATTGGGGAAGGGACCTCCTCTTTTCTGCTCTGTTCCAGTCCCAGGATTAAAATTGAAAGACGGACTGAAAAATATTGTTTATATTTAAGCAATCGTATGAAGTGTAAGTACTGCCATTTGCCCTGTCATGGTAGCACTGGAGGTAACTATAGCAGTTTTATCAGAATATATAAAAGTGCAAGTGAAAAAATAAATCTTCTGGTGGTAAGTGATGTGAGTCTGCAGCACAGCAGCCTGCCAAGGCAATGATTAATATATTGTCCTTTGTAGGGACTCCTCTGTTTTCCTCAGAACTAGCATAGTTTATTATCATTGCTGCTCCCCACTTGCTATTTCTTTTCTTGTTCATTTACTAAGGCCTGCCAACAGCAAACCTGCATTCAAAGAGTAGATTCGTGCCTTCTGTATAGTTTTGATGCCTCTGCTTTCTTCCCTGCATGGCACAGCAGTTTCTATTTGAGGTAGAGATTAAATGTCAAACTAAAAAATAACAGAATAAAAAAGCAAAGCACACCTATGTGCTCATGCTTCTTTTCTCTGTGATCACTTGTATTACACGTCCTAATTAATGAAGAAGCCCTAATGCCCAGGTACAGGGAAGCTCAGAATACCAAAATAAACCAGGGCCTCAGTAGGAGGAGCACTCTGTGAGTGCTTATTTATGCACAGGCAGCTGTGCACTGGTATTGGGCCTGACAGTCTCTCACTGAGAGAAGCATTTATTTTCCCAAATAGCAGTTACTGTTTAAATCAAGCCATATGTTAGACACTGTAAGAAAATATCTGCCAAGTTAATCAATAACATGAGGGTTTTTTCTCTTAGATAAAGCTGAGACACTTATGACATCACTGGAATATATAAGTACCTTTGATAACACAGCCTGGATTATAACATCTTTTCCACAGAGTACACACAATCCTGGTATCTCATGCATTCTCCACTGTAGAAAACTTGTTAGAATACAGTAAAACCAGTTGCGACCAACCTAAACGTAGCAGGTACAAGGCTCCAAGATCACAATTTTTCATAAACAATTCATAAAATCACATTAAGGTTTGCTGACCTAAAGGACATTAAATAAAGGAATTATAATCACAAGCTCAAGGAACATGTTCCTGAACTTTAACAAAAATTCGGTTACCTTTGCATAAAAACACAGAGTGGGCAGATAAGTTCTACAGAGAATCACGGAAATTACTGGAGTGAATAGAGTTTGCAAGAGTTACCAGTCTTGATAGGCTTCACTTGTTCAGACTTGCAATTTTAGTAGCTGCTGAATACCAATTTAAATTGTTTCTACATATGTAATTTTGTTTATATCATTTGTTTTTATTATTCTTGATGTCTTGAACTAATTTCCCTTTCCCATAAAAATGAAGCCTAAGAGAACACCATAGAGGGAACATAATTTAGCACTGAACTTGATATGTCTTTCTAGCAAACCCTAAGGCAAGTTCAGCTGTCCTCTTTTGACAGCAATCTGAAGCATCATACTTGGATTTCCTTGCAAAACATAACAAAACATAACAAAACCAAAAAAAATACTTGGATTTCCTTGCAAAACAGGGGAACAATACTATTTTGATTTTCAATTCACCCAGCAGTAGAAGAGGTCACTGCTATCTTCAGTGAGTCTTCCAGAAGAGTCATTGCTGTGAAGTATGTGTTCTTTTCTGACCTCAGGCTACCAAGATACGGCAGTTCTCCTAAAGTGAGGAGCTCTGTAACTTACGCTGCACTAAGCCACCAGGAAAGCATCAATGTCAAAGCTTGCCGGTTTAAATAATCACTCTCTGTGCTGACAGTGAGTACAATTTTATAACATAAGGAGTAATTGGTTCCAACTCTGTCCAAACCAAAATTACTTCAGTGACATCCACTCACATCTCTATGATAAAATTTCGTAGTCAATAATAATGCATGTTACTAACTTTTAATTATAGATTAAAAAGAAAGTAAAATCATTACTTCTTGTGCCTGTTAGTTTTAATTCCATCACCTGAATCTTTCCAATCATCTAATTACATTGCTTTCTCTCATTCTTATGCTGTGTATTTCTACATATCCCATTAAATGGACAGCTGTCTCATCACACAAACTTTAACTGCAGTTCAGCATTAGCCTCCTCTGCAAGCAAACATCAATCCTTGCTTTCCTTTCTTAGTGGTGGTTGCTGTAGAAAAAGAACAAGTTAGGAATTTCCAGAATTGCCTTATCCCAGTAAAAGATGTGCAGTGTCTCAGTTGCATTGTGCCATGCCTGCCATGACCTCCACTCACCTGAGCTAACCAGACACTTTGCAGTCCTGCCTGTAGCAAACCTCTCCTCCCTTTGCTGTACGTGCAGAACAGATTTCTGTGTGCCACATCTTTAAGGGCAAAGCTGCTCACCCCCATCGGAGCCTCCGCTGAGCCAATTCCCAACACAGGACTCATATACCCTGCGCTCTCTCTTTGGGCTTTTATATTTGTTCTTTTCTGTCTGTGTTGGTTCCATTAGTCTAAAGTAAAATTCATTCAGGCTGAAAGGACATGTGTGTTCTCTGCTCATGAAACTGTAACTTCTCTTTGCAAAGAATTAAACCAACTAGCTTGTGCTGAACCACAGAAAACTTCTCATCCACTCTGGAAACAATGCGTGCAGGACCCTGCTAAAGAAATACTACAGAGATGTGAGATATGACAGAACTGTGTGAAGCCACCAGTCTGATCAGTTGAGGAAGGTACTAAGTGTTGGCTGGAGAACCCTCATTGCACACGTGCACTGCAGAAATGAACAGAAACATTATGGGGTAGCAGTTTTTTCAGACAGACAGACAGAAGAAGGTTCGATTCCTTTTATTTTTATTATTTTGTTGTTCCAGACTCAGATTAGCCCCAAGGAAGGGTGGCAAGTTTATAGTTCAGCCCAGGACCCTGATGGCCGCTGCATTTGCACTGTTGTTGCACCTGAACAAAACCTCTGTTCAAGAGATGCCAAAAGCAGGCAACTCAGACAGCTGCTAGAGAAGGTAAGTCTTCCCAACAATTCCTCCTCTTCATCACTAAACTGCCCATAGAAATCAACTCCTTTTCCTCAAACTTTAATACATAACAGTGTTGAAGAATTGTGCAATAAAAGTATTTCCTCAGTGTATATCCCCACCTATGTTCTCACCACTGATGATTATTTGTCTGTTTTCCTTATATCACACCTTTCCCAAGCCCCTATCTAAGCAAACTGCAGTTGCATCTTCTCTCTTGTTCACTCCTCCCAAAATTCTTCCTTACACAGAGAGAGGACTGATTTTTTTCTCTAACAGTAAAAACAGTTACAAATCCCACCACAAACCAGCTAGTTGCTGTGGGATTTAAACTACAGCTTCTACGCTCAATCGTAGGAGACTCTTGAAGGTCATCCATTCTCTCTTATCAACAAAGAACAAGATACAGACATGACAGCACCTGCAAAGCAGACTGTACAGAAGCGAAACAGTTCTAATTTTCATGTATTCTTCCTTCAAATAATACTGTTCATTCTCTGGTGGTGCAGGGTTTCCTCAAACAACCCCATTCTCATTCCAGTATTACCTGTTACTGCCTATATAGCACAACCTGTGAAGTGCTATTTTGCATCAACTGAAAAAACACCACAAACACAAAAACACAAACAATTGTTCTGTAGTTCCCTGTGCAAGTGACCACGGTTATGGGTACTGTACCACAGCTACTGGTACAGAACCTGAGGCCTGAGAGCACATCTGAACAGCAGCAGCAAACATAGCAAATGTAGGCTCAGCAATACATTTTTAGCATACAATTTTCAGTATTTTTCTGTCTCTAGAAAAATCAATCCAGTGTTGACATAGTGCCAGTTCCCCACAGATTCTCCCTCCCTAAATCTCCATGAACTTAATCAGGGACTTCGTTTCAGGTTGTGATAGAGCCCATAGCATGAGATGCAGGGAGAGGACATTGAGGAGCCAGCACACAGAGGAACAGCGACCTCCCCTCATGCTGTCTCTTTACTCACCAGAGGAAGACTTCAGTCCCCAACACCTTTGCCTTAACATATTTCCCAAACACTAAAATATTAATGTTTAAAAAAAAAAATTACCTTTCTTTCTTTTGGCATGGTGCTTGGAGGGGTGGTAAGATCTCAATGTAGTTTTTGAGGTACCACAGAAAAGAATCTACATCATCAGTCTCAAAGTTAGTTTCTCGCGATTAGAACTGTGGTAGTTATGGGTATGTGATGTCAGATTATCAGTTCACTTAGTCTATGCACAGTCATTTAATTAGAGCTTCTACATGAATATATCTTCAAATGGAAACATTCAAAGTTCTTCCAAGATCTGAAGGACTTCATTTGCTTGCTTTCAACAATTAGAAAGCAAAGAAAAAAGAAACATGACCTTTTCTCATTAAAAATACGTTTTAAGAACAAATAATGGCAACTGTGCAATAACTAATGTATATCACATTTTAAGAGTACATTGAGTATTTCCTGAATCCACACATTCTGTAGGTTGTAATAGTTTGAAATACGAGTACCAGTTCAAACATGGCCTTTTCTTGCAAACAACAGGAATACTGCTGGGTTTGTGTTTTATTAGGAAGGCAGGGGTTGGGGGTTTCTGTATGGTTTGGGGTCATTTATTTTTGCTTGAACCAAAGCTTCACTATGGTGCCCAATACATGTACAGCAGTCTACTTTTTTCATGGTTTGAGAAAACAAAACACTTATTGAAATGGACTAACTGCACTTGTGTCATTTTTGTAACTGGCACAAGCATTGCCTTTATAACAGATACATTTAAAAATACATACAGTTTACTCTAGATGACAGTTCATTACAAATTCACTTGCTCTCCAAAAATTACCTGAACATTCACTACACATCTGTAAAAAAATGGGGGTTTCTGCCAATAAGACAATTGGATAAAATTTCTAATTTTATATCTACTTTGAAAATCACAGGCAAACACCTGTTTTATGATGGGCACGCTCCAGGTTGTCTCTGGACAGTCTCATGAATTCCTCATACTGAATTATTATATAAATGCCTACTAGCAATAAAAATCATGCTCTTCATACTAACAAAATCTCCAGATCTCAGTCCCATCCCCCCCAAAGGGCTCAGGTGAAAGCACATGCTATGCAGCACATCCTGAAGAACAGTCAGCCTCTAGCACAAGTGACAGAGTTGATTCACTGCCTCAAGGGCTTTTTTGAACTCACTGATACTGGTGCTGAAAGGATCCATCTCTCTACCTCAAAGAAGCTAGTCCAAATCATCTATGGCTTCAGGGTCTTGCTGCTGATAGCCCTCTGTTAGCCCTGTTCCCCAAGTTTTGTACCATCATACAGCTGTGGAAGTTAAAATTATACTGTGGTATAAATGACTCACAACTAAAGCATTAACATAGAACCTTTTATTGCCTGACATTTAACTACCTAACCATAAAAAAAAAAATAAAGCAACAAAAAGTGCATTTAGAGAGTGTTCTTCTTCAACAGGTTCAGAATATGTCCCAATCTATTGAAGTTTTAAATCTACGGACTCAGAGGGATTTCCAGTATGTTTTAAAAATGGAAACACAAATGAAAGGGCTGAAGGCCAAGTTTCGGCAAATTGAAGATGATCGGAAGACATTAATGACAAAGCATTTTCAAGTAGGTTTTATTTTAACAATAACTTTGAAAGCCTGCTGGAAGCAATGTACTAAGCAGCAATGCATGGACTGCTAAAATCTCAGCTTGAAATGCTCATACGACAGCTACATTAAGAAGAAAAGCTAATAAAACTTCCATTATGATCATAATGTTTTGTTCTGTTCAATTTAATGGTAATAGGGAGTAACCATTAATTATTAAGTCATTTGAGAAATGTCACTATAAAGTAATTCTTGTTTTTTCTATATCAATGTGCATGTCAGACAGAGAAATTGATATTCATTTAAGCTCGTGATAAATGGGGAGATCCAATGGAATTAATAGCAAACAACTAGAGAGTTCTGCACTTTTACTGTTGCCTGACCTTAACTGCAGGAGAGGAAAGCCTGTAATAAATCAGGTTATTATATTTTTTTATCCGGTACAATTGAGATCTAATTTCACATGTGAAGGTTTGCTATCTTGAATTTGGCAAAGAGGAGGAGGGTAATCATTCCCAGTCACATTTGTATGATTTAAAAAAAGAAGAATTCCAAGGAATTTAAAGACAGCAAAACCCACAAGCCAATCTTTCTGTCAGGAAGGGAGCTGCAGGGATTACAAAATAGCATTGTGCCTTATCTGAAGTACCCTTACAGAGAAAAAAAATCTTACAAGAGCATATTTAAGTTCTTTAAATCAAATCTGACATTTCGAGAAAACAAGATACGATCTAAAAATATATTCAGAGGATTATATGATGTTAACCAAATAAATATTTTTGAAGACATAAACAGTCATTAAACTTTGTAATTGGTGCTAAAGTTCGATATCTGAACAATAACATAGCTAAGGGGTCCAGTGTATTTCTGAGAGACACTGAATATCCAAAAGGTCTTTATAATATCAGGTACTCAGTATACTAAGGACCGGACTGCCAAACTTTGTCTTCATTCTTAGTTTAGGTTAGAGCTTGAGCACATAACTCCAGTTACTTTCAAGTAGTAAGGAACATCTCCACCTTTTTCCTCCTCATCACTCATTGCTACAGTGCATTTCTTTAACGCCATTATATAGTCTGTAATCTCATTGTAGTTTTCCTTGGGAACAGAACAGCAAGATTTGAATGTCTGACACACGATGTCAGAAGTAGCAGATTTCTGCAGTACTCTAACCTTTTAACTATTCAATTTCTCTATTCGCCAGTCATTTAACTTGTTTGACAGTTTGCCAGGAGTATAAAACAGATTTCCAGCCAATCAAATTATAGAGTAATTTAAAAGGTCAACATAATACAACATGCTGCTGGCTTTCTGAAATTCGTTCTACTAAAATTCC
>VZTU01019425.1:0-48070 GCA_013400835.1 Zapornia atra | reverse complement strand
CGGTGCCTTGTTTTTCCTGAGGCAAAGAAACTCATTTGGGATATAGGCTAACCCCTCATATCAGCAGGCACAAAGCGACAGAGTATGTCTACCACCTATCTATCTGTGTTGCAGTACAAATTAACTCTTGTACCACTCATTGTGGCAACAAGCTAGGAGCGTCAGCAGAAACCAACAGAATTATTTTCATCATCATGAAAACAGCAAAACCCTCTTTCTGTCACTTACTGAAGTGAAATATTCTAATGCTGTGCTTCCATGTTGATGAAAACCAGAGTACAAATTTGAGCCACATCTCACTGGAGCATGTGGCCATACTTCAGTCAAATCAAGGCTTATGCCAGGCAGGAGACACCCAATGGCCCTAAAAACTTATAGCAGTTTGTTCAAATGGTGCTTCATCTGGCATAAATCCTAACAGGAGTAAGTTACCTTCATTAATTCTTTAAATAGATTTTATCTTCCTGAGGATTTTTACAAGCTTTGTGTTTTCTCCATCATAGTTTACCTGTGATGATTTTTGGCAATTCCTTGCCACACAGAACTGAACACCAAGTTCATCATTTCAGACTGAAGTAACAAAGAATTTGCTTCTGGAGCTCTGCTTTCTATGTCACAAAGCCTACCCTTCTTGTCATCAAGGAAAAAGTAACTGCTCACTGGTATAAAGTAGGCTCAAGTTAAGTTTTTATTAAAAACAGTCCAATAAAAACAGTCTTAACTGTAGACAGAGAGACTCTTCATTTCTTCCTATGGTTCAGTAATTCAGTATTTCAGAATAGAACCAATAAAAGTCCTCTCAAATCCACTTACAATGACATATCTGCTTATAAGTTAAAATGCAAATTTCTAGCCATTAAGATGACCTGTGTGCAAAATAGACTTCCTAAAAACACATTTAAATCTTTAAGTAAACAATAATTCCAATGTGAAAGCAGTTGTTAAAACAATATGGATATATTAGCTAGGTACTGCAGAACTCTCAAGCTGCCCTAAGAACATGTTTGAAAGGCAAAAACTCAGAGGTAGAACTTCAAGTAGTTCATATGCTGACCCTGCCCATCAGCTTCTTTCACACTGCCTTAGCAAAAATGCCTTTGGCATTATCATGTTATTTAATTTGGAAATGTTCTACCTTGTTTACTGCATCCTTTAACACAAATGATGTAACTGCGTATCTCTGCACAGGTTGGTGATTACTGTAACCTCAAACCACGTTTACATCTGCACCTCTTTCTTGTGCTGGGCTTCCATTTAGTTCACTTCTGCTTTTCCTTTTAACTTGCTGACTACTCCAGATATTCTTTGGGACTTGATTTTTTTAACACCTTTAATAGCCTCTTCCCCCATGTCCTCATCTGTTCCCAGCCTCTGTTATCACCTAATGCTCGTACCTAGCAAATCCTTACTTCCCTTCTTTTCCTCGCTTTGTCCAGGCTTGTGTCCCCTCATGTCTCTCTGGCACTTGGTCATGGAAGTCCTGCTGTTTCTTCAGATTATAAAAAGATATGTAAATCTCTCTATACAGATGACACATCAGGGACAAGCCTGTTTGCTTTTCGATAAAGCAAAACCTTTTGACTGCAAAGATTATTTGATGTTTTCTACAGAATAATAACCAAACAAAAAACAACTTCAAACTATTAGTTTCAGTTTCATAAAGGCCCTATAATTAGTGCACTTAAAAGAATAATTAAAGATGAGAAGCCAATATAGGTTACAATCTGAGAGAGATTCTCAAAGTGTGAGAATGAGGCAATCTGAGATTCCAAAGTGGTGCCTTGTTTTATTTCATCAGTGTTTAAGAACAGGATTGGCAAAGCAACAACTACTGCACATGGGAAAAAAAATGAAGAGAGATCAACTGAGGAAGTTCAAAGACACCTAGTGATGTAGCAGGATGGCAAATACAAAGTGCAGTTAAGAACCATGGATTTTTTACTTCAGAAGACAGACATATCTATCATTGTGCCTGGAACAGAGCTCAACAGTGTTCAAGGGGAAAAAACCCAGTTTTTCTAAGGGGTGAAAATAGAAATTAATTCACTATGACAGCACTATGAAATAGGTATGACTTCCTCGAATGTCACTGTGTGTTCAGGCCTAACCACCTTCTCTCAAGAAAGACACTCATAGTGGGAGTTTATATTCTCTGGATGGAAAGTCAGGCCTGCAGCAGGTTTGGTTCACATCACCTGAAGGTAATTGTGCGCTTTCATTAAAAAAACTATGCTCTCATGCATTTCATCTACTGCTTACTGCTGTTAAGTCTGAAGTTTCTAAGACTTTCACAATACACTAATGATAGATCTGTAACTAAAATCAATAATAATTTTCAAGTCAGTTTAAAAATCAGGCATAAATATTAGATTAAACAGAATTAGGAAACTGAACTCCTTTAAACTGCTCTAATGCACATTTGATTGCCTTTAACAGGAGTTGAAAGAAAAGATGGATGAGCTCCTGCCACTGATCCCAGTTCTGGAACAGTACAAAACTGATGCCAAATTAATCACCCAGTTCAAGGAGGAAATTAGGAATTTGTCTACTGTCCTCACTGGGATTCAGGAAGAAATTGGTGCTTATGACTATGAGGAACTACACCAGCGCGTACTCAGTTTAGAAACCAGGCTTCGAGACTGCATGAAAAAGCTCAGTAAGTCAACAGTTCCATGGCAAATTTGGTCCCTCAACTGTATATTTTTAGTTGTCCCTCTATAGAAAGATGAAGTGTTCTTTTTTCTTGTTCAATGCAATACTGAGTTATATTCTGATCTGTGCTGCCCTAATGAAAGTCGAGTTGCTCAAGCTACGGTCAGTCATATCACTCTAAGTTTGCATCAGTGTATTTTATGTAATGATCCCCTTCTGTATATAAAAGGAATTAAGAGGGAAAATTATAAACAGGCAGCAAAGAGATTTACAACTGGGTGAAGAGCTACAAATATTCTTTTAAAAAATCTCAGATAGGCATTGCGACTAAGGTCATCTTTGGGATGTCAGTGGGGAAAAAACGTAATGGGAAGTAGACTGGAATCCATTTCAGGATGTCCCCATCATAACCCTGTGATCTTGCTATGACACCTGAGAGCTCACTCTGACTGCACTGTCATTAGACCTGCAATGTTAGCATCAGGAGAGATGTGCCATTCTCCAGTTTTCATTATGACACAATTACACGTCACACCTGATGAAAGAGATCACAGCATGATTTTTGTTGGAAGCACAGCGACAATCTATTATGAGTGCTGCACTAGATGTACATCAAGGAGCCTTCATCATGTAGCTCATACCAGCTCTAGTCAGAACAAGTCAAATGTTCAGCATCGCTGAAAATCAGGGTAACTCAGTATCAGGTACCAAAACTAAAAAGCCTGATGTTGCATCATTATCAAGTGTCAGTCTTAACTGCATTTACCCAAAGAGGAGTGTTTAGTACCCACCTAACTTCACAATCACAATGTAAAATCTCTCCCCATCTCAACCTATCTGTGCATTTAGACACTCCTGAATGGATCACTATTGCAATTTGGATTGCTACAGCCAACAATCCAGCCTCTCTACAAGAAAGAAATGCTTTATAACACTGAACATGAATAAACTAGAAATTCCAAGGTTATCAAGCATGGGATGTTTACTTTTAAATCTACACAACATGAAATGTTATTCACTTACTAAGCAGTGCCTCCATTTTTGTGAGACAATGGAATGAGGTTAGGTTAGCCTCTTACATTATTTATTTTCAATTTCTTTATTTTACACTAGACATAACACAGTGATGATGGGCTATGATCATGAAAGACTTCTTCAAATGGAAATTTCTTATGATCCTATTTTCCCCTCAGTACACACACATAATAGCATATTAATGCAATGACAGTAGGCAGTGAGGAGGAAATGGCTGTGTTGCAATACTGCAACGAGCAAGAAAACTTATATAAATAGACCATTTCCTGACAGTGAGTATTCCAGTATGTTTATTAGACACCAAAAGATCATCAACTTAATCTTTAATGAGTATCTTGTTTTCCTTTGCTTTTAGAGCATATTCTTGTAACATTGTTTAGTGAAGTGACTACAGTATAAGATACCTTTTATACATCTGAATGTCTAGGTGTATTCACAAGGGACTCTTTTTTCAGAAGTCATTTACAATTACCCTCTTTTTCATCACTGTTTCCCTTCTGATCTAACCTGAAATTCCTGCAACATTTTTCTCAATGTGCTGATGTGGGAAAAAAAATTTTAAATTTAAAAAAAAACCAAAACAACCCAGCCTCAACCACCTCACAAAACCCCAAACTATTAAGATTACATATATTAACAAAGATAGAAAATTTGTGTGTGAAATATATTATTAAGCAAATACATTATTAAAAGGGCTTTGGCCTTCTCAAGCTCTAATACAGACTTATTTATCCTTTTTGGCATTATTCCCTGGTCTTAGATGCTTAAATGACTTTTATACTCACCTACTAATGGACTGGCTGTATTTCTGGCCTAGCCCTGTGTGCCTTTGAAAGTAAAGCCAGTTTCAGCTAGACTTACTGTCAGTAACTCCTCAAAGGTGGTTCTGTGTGTTCAGATCAGCAGTGTAACGGAAAAACAACTTTGATGCCTACACCTTCTCCCCAGTCACATTCACCATGCTGGAGGTGATCCAGCTGTGCCCATCCATGCTGGTCTCATGGCCAGAAGCCTGTGACAGCAGAAGGCAGACTGGCCCCGATCTGCCACAGGATCTGGCTTGAAACTTCACAGATTTTGTTGCATTCCATGATATAGTTATCTAACCAGCATGTGTAATAGCTATTTTCCATTATTCTCCCTAGCAGGTGTTTTTCAGCAATATAATGCATTATTTATATTGTCCTGGCCACTTAAAAAGGATCTTCCATCTGCACTGGCAACACTTGCAACACTCATTAACATACAATAAGCAGTTGTCTTACTTTCGCTGAGGTTTAATGATTACCACAGCCGTTGTGATGACTGAAACTTGCCCCTTCTTTTTGGAATGAGAAAATTCAGGCTGAAGCTGATGAGAAATTTGTCCACAACACTTTAAAAGGCTGCAGTTAAATACACAGGAATACAGCGCATGTGCTGGCACACACCGCAGATTCACATACATTTATGAATGGGTAGGTCCTTTGCTGGCAGCCATGTGAAGCACGTGCATTTATGCACATGAGGGAGAATACAGGTTGCACAGCCCTCCCCTTCCCCCTTTCCCCCTTATCATAATGTGTTTATGAAATTGGAAATCATTTATCTGGGTAGCATTCATAGAGATCAATCCTCTGCCAAATACTGCCTATGAAACACGAAGAAATAATGACAGCAGATACACATTGAATTCAGTTGTAGCTACATCTGATTATAATGTAGGATCTAAGCAATATTCTACAGTAACATTTTTTGTTAGAAATTCAAAAGTAGAATGTTCTATGTATCCAAAGAAATGCTGGTACATCGGTGACAGAGGAGGTATTAGTGGAGGCATGAGATTGATTAATTTATTGATTGCAGTGGTGTTTGTAATTCCAAAGCATCCTTCCCTTTGTCATCTCAAGAATTTTACAAATATAATTTGGTACAAAACTGTACAATAGAGATATATTATTATCCCTATTTTGTAGATTAAAAGATAAGTAGCCCAGGAGGATAAGTGACTTTTCCAAAGATCAGACAGCAAGTCATTGCACAAATGCAGAAGAGTCCAGAGGCTTCCTCTCAGCAAGTTCTAGTAACTATACTATAGTGCTTCCTGGATTTGTATTACGTAGGACAATATACACCCATTAAGGAAGAACTAAGTCTTCATTCCCTCACATTACAAAGTAATGTTATGACAAATTGACCATAAGCAGGGAAGTGGAAGTAGTAAAACACCTGGAAACCATTTGTGCAACCGCTGAAAGAAATACTCGCTGCATTTTCCCCTATTTATTACCTACAATAAATAGAATAATAATGCTTATGAACACTTTAAGAGAATGTTTTGATTTTATTTCCTTTGCAAGTCCTTCCATAAATCAAGCACTCACTTGGTATAGAGGGCAGCTACCGATATTCATTTACATCACAGAGACTGGGACTATCAACTACCTATTTTCAGAAGAGCTCCTGTCCATTTGGTCTCTCACAACCTTCTGGTATTTGCTCACTTTAGGGCAGCTTTCCAGATGCATTCTGCCCCATACACTTCCCCAGCATACTGGGGTAATACCTCTACTTGCTTTTGTAATGGTCACTTCTTGCTCAACTTTTTCCTTACTATAAATGCATACAGGAAATCACAGTCAGACTTACTGGAATCCATGATACAAAACTGTTACAAGAGATTAATCAAGCCATAAGCACCCAGAATGTGCATGATATGACATTCCTTCACCAGTTCAGTTTAGGACGTATAAATGTTCAGAGGCTGATTTTCCAATCACTACAATCAGTTATGGCTGGGATTTTCCATAGTAAGCAACTGCTTCTGTCAAAGTCAAGGGAAAGAGACTAACACTGAACACTTCTAAAAATCCCACTCATCTTCTGTGTAACCCCATCTGAATCTCTTACTGGTAGAAAAAAGGCCTAGAAGTAATTACTTTTTCCTTAGCGTTCATGAACTTCCTGACTTTTGCTATTATGGAGACATATTTGACCTACATTCTCACTAGCATCTGTTTCTTTTCCTTCTCAGGGAATTGAAAAGCAGAGCTATAAACCAAAATTTTCCAACCAGTAAAGAAAAGCCATCACAGGACATTCCCACATCCTTACATGTTCCCTTCTTCCATGAGGAGTAAGAAAAAACAAAGGTTTTGACCCTGTTAGAAAAAATATATAGGCCACTTAATTCTCAGCCACCTCACTGCTATGGAAAATTCATAGTCCACAAGTGTTTCCCATTTCACAGGACATTTGTCTATGTTCTACATCCCTAAATACAAAATGAGATAAAGACAAGTCTCAAATGGAAACTAATCAGGATTTTTTTAACGTTTCAGTCACAGACTTGCCATGCCACAGAAGTGTTAAGTAAATGATCCTGCTTTTCAGTATACTAGTATCACTGTTTCCTAGCAAGAAACCTCAGTGTGAAAGATCAATTTTCATATAACCCAACAATTATAGGGTTCATTCTGCAGCTAAGAATATAGGCTGGGATTAAATCGACACGTTTTGCACTTAAGTAGACACGAAGAAGCTGTTTCCAATTCTGATGGAGGAGTGAGGAAAGCATCTGGCCCAGAATACAGTCAGAAGTGCCTTCAACCATGCAAAAAGCTCACCTTGCTTTATCAGTGAACTGCTAAACATTACACTGAGTTTTACCCTTGAAAGAGCTGTCATTTATTTAACTTCTGTATCAAATGCAAGATCAGGCTTGGGCAAGCTATAAAGGAATTATCTTTATAAAGTCAGTATCACTAATTATTTCAGTGTTAAACTCTGTTAAACCTGCATATTGTAGAAACATGTCATCAAAATGCTGTGATACCCCATCTGGAATAAATTATTTAATTACATTAGTAAGTCAATAATACTTTAGCACAGACAACACATTTGCTACATTATCATGAACAAAACAAACAACCCTGATCCTGCTGATTTTCAAAGGTCTGGTGTATCAAATGGGTAAACACATTTGAAGGTAGGACTCCAAAAGGCAGAACTGAAGAAAACAATGATACGTTTCTCTTGAAGAATGAGAAAATAGTTTTACTGTTTCCTTAATTGCATTCACTTGATTCTTTTAATTTCCAACCAAATATTGGAAGCAAGACTGCATTAGAGGACTGTCTGAACATTTGACAGAATAAAATGTGAACTGAATTTCAAAGGAATTTCAATGAGAAGGGCAAGACAATTTGGCCTCAATTACTTTTTCCTGGTCTCACATTTCCCTGCATCAGTCAGCAACAGGTCCTCTGTATTTGCAATGCCAATACTTAGCAAGCCAGCTGATTTGTGGAAAGCTTGGGACAATTTACTCTTACAAAAGTTACTTGTACAGACTTAAACAATTCAAAATAGCGTGAACAAGCAGTTCTTTCTGAGTTCAGAGGACTTACTGATAGGGGGTTCCCATCCACATGTGTCTGGAAGCAACGGTTTGAGTTCCTTCTCCTCAAAAGAATGACACCAGTGTACTTGGCCCTGAACATTTTTCAGACCAACACAGGAGTGAGGTTCTGAAACAATCTTCACCTGGAGCAGGCTGAGGGAAGGCAAGTGCAAACAATATTTCCCTATTTTAAAAATCATGTTAATAATTTTACAAAAGGGATGTCTGCAATAGCAGCACACTAGACTTACATGACTAGAATGTTGGCGAGGATCTCCCAGCTAGAAGGAGGCTGTGATGACAGAGCTGGACACTGACAGTTCTGCTGCTTCCTTCTTACTGCTCACGCTGTCAGCGAGGAGGCCAACAGACCTCTGGTACTGCTGAGGTTTAAATCAGAAACCCAGTGATGGGATATGAGTTATCTCTACCTTTCCATATGTGGAAAAAACACTTGTAGTATTTGTCCTTAGTTAAAAACAAATACCAGTTGCATCAGGTTGTATCACAAATGGGCAGATTTATGTGTTTCCGTTAATGAACAAGGAAAAGATGGAACATACTACAGGGCAGGAGAAAAAAATCCTCATGCCTCATACAAGATGGTCTGTGTCATTATGCTGACAAGCGCAGCTTCGTGACTCATTCAGTTAGCTGCCCCTTAGGTACATAGCACCTCTCCTAACAGTCTTCCTTTCTTGATATCACTATGCTACCTGGAATAAAAATTTAATCAGAAACATACCCTGACTCAAACTGCTGATAATTTAGTGGCTGGAGTACAATGTCATCTCTTTCACAGTGAGCAGTAACTCGATACATTTTGAAAGATCGTTCTGAGTCCTATCATGGGGAAAAACTACTTGGTTCATATACTTTAAACCAAATCAAGACTCAAGAGGTTTAGTAATTATTAACAATGTATAATTAACTGGCAATCAGTGAACTATATATTCAGGATCAATACAAATATTACAACAGACAAACCTCAATACTAGACACTTAAGAAACACTAACAAACCTACAAGTTTCTGAACACCTTTCTCTAGAGGTATCCCTTTTTCATCAAGATTGGTAAATAATAATGCCTTCGAATTGACCCGCAAAATGGACACAGCCTACCCTGCTCAGTGAGGTCTCAGCATGTACTCAGTTATCTTCATTTCCATTACACTCCACTTCCCTGGCTGTGAAAAAATCCCCGCAAGCTGCCCCCAAGTTGTCACCACAACATTAACCCCCTTCCAGCTGACTGGATTGGCTTGCACACTACATTCCTTTCCAGTTACATAAAGCAGAAAATCCAGGCTTGATGTGACCTTCTCTATAGAAGTGAATAAATTCACTCTCAACTCCAGACAGTCTGTTTTCCACCTTTCCTAGATAGATAGTGTTATGCCAGAGGAGTTGTGGCTGCCCCCTCTCTGGCAGCGTTCCAAGGCCGTGTTGGATGGGGCTTTGGGCAACCTGGGCTGGTGAAGGGTGTCCCTGCCCACGGCAAGGGTGTTGGAACCAGGTGGTCTTTAAGGTCCCTTCCAACCCAAACCATTCTATGATATGAGGTTGCCCAACCATGTATCATGGAGAAGGAGTTATTTTCAATAGAAATAAATGCATCCTTCTTAGATTTTTATGCAGTATCTTTTCTTCAAAAACATGCTATTTCACCTAATCACCTACACACCACTGTGTGATATTAAGTCTCTTGGTAAATATATGGATCCCACTAGGGGCTTGTTGCTAATAGGTACATTATTAACACCCCCTAAAGTATAGATTTTTGAATTGCTAGGAAGGTCAGCATCCAAGATCATATTGACTCTCATTATTTCCTCCCAGACAGTCTAATATGAGACAGCCTAATGGATTAGAAGCCAACCGATACAGTCAAGGTTGGCGACTGATTTCCATATTCACTTTCTTAACCTCAGACAAGGCCCAGGTATTGGCACAGCGACGTGTGTGTAATGACAGGGTCAGCCACAGGCACTTGTGTACAGCTTGTTGTACAGCTATACATTTTGTGTACAACCCCATTTTTCCCTGTCTGCCTTCAGCCTCCTGGTCAATGGAAAACTGAAGCATACGTCAATCCTCACCTTGCTCTGAACTTTCTGAAGGCACATGAGAGGAGTTTAATAGCTTCTTTTCATTTATTATTAAATGTTATTCACTTCAGCTCAGAAGATATTTAAGTTGTATTTTTCTTTATGCCCAGATAATGTAACTGTGTGTTAAAACATAGCAAACCAAAAATATACACAAATAAATTTCTATTTGTGTGGTTTTACATATTTGTATTGCTGCTTGATATGGAAAAGTTCATACAGTGAAGATGACAATCCATCTTTAACACAAGCCTGAATCCCCTGGAGCCACTATTTAGTTTAGAGCAATTGGTCTTGTGCTCTGACTGATGTCAAAGAGAGTTGTGTAATTATTTGCATTAATGCATTTGTTTTTCTAATTTCAGCATGTGGCAAATTGATGAAAATTACAGGCCCCATTACAGTCAAGATATCCGGAACCCGATTTGGAGCCTGGATGACAGATCCATTAGCATCAGAGAAAAATAACCGAGTATGTTAAAGCACTGAATATCTTTGTGTCCTTCTGGAGTTTTACTTGCTTTATTTTAATCTTTTTTAAAGATATTTCCCCCCCAGGAGGTTGCACTCACCAGCATGTTTTTCTCCTTCCATCATTTTCAGTGTTAAACATCTTCAGGGAAAAAACAAAAGTGTTTTTGCAAAAACAGCTGAAGACAGAAGATAGCTAAGCACCATTGTGCCACTGCCTTCAGCAGCTTCAGGGATGAGATAAACCCATCTGAACCAACTACAGAATTTTTTTCTTTTTACCATATTTAATTGAGCTTGGGCCTTCAAGAACCCCAGTAATGTAACACAAAATCAACATTTTTACCCAAGCATAACCAGCAGCACAGTCAAAATTTGCAGGATATAATTTGCAGGATATAATTTGCCCTATATAAGCTGAAGGAAGACCACTTGGCCACCACAGATCCAACTTGTTGTTTGGATCTGCCATAGGATCTCAAACTGGCCACATCTTTGAGGAGGTGCTACCTGTGTCAAAGGGCTTCCGAAGTCCCAACGCTAGGTTTCATTTGTATGAGACACAGACGGTTGCTTTTCTGAATACAACAAAGGCAATAGAGAAATGAACAGGAATAACTAAACATTAGTGTGCAGCTCTGTCCTGTCTGTGTCCACGCAGCTTTACTTTTGACTCCAGGAATCTGTTAGCTTTATGAGAGCAGCAAACTCTGCTCAGCCCCATCTTGCCCTCAGGACATTTCTTCTGCACCTCAGAGCACCAGTGGCTGCTCCAGGCCTATCCCACAGGCCCTCAACTCCACCAGCACCTGCTCCACACTGTGGCCTCCTCCCTGCACACCTTGCAGCCCTGCAACCCACACCCCACCTTGCCAGTCCCCAAGTTTCCTCCACTGCCACCCCCCTGGAGCAACACAAAGACTACCTGTGTGCCCACAAATTAGAACAAACCGTGTCCTCTGCAGCTTCTCAACTAATAGGAAGATGGGAAGCTGAACTGGCATTTATACAAATATTTTGTTACTGCCAGTTTTGAAATATGTCCAGAAATGTTTGTGTTATTTTGTTGGTCAGGATTTGATTTGTCCTCTGACAAGCTAGAAAAAGGCAAAATGCAAGGAAAAAATGGGGGAATGGAAGTTGGCATATAAAACATCAAAGAAATTACTGAGTTTGTTTTGGTTTAAGGCAAGAAATGGTTCCTAAACTTTACTGGTTTCATTGTTATCACCTGTGGTTTCTTTACTAAGAATACACTATTTTTCATGCCTCAGAGATTCAGATGAAGAAAATTCAGCCAAATTTATTCCTAAGCATAAATCCAAGCTTAGCTCACATGCCATTTCCCCCCTCCCTCTCTTTGCTTATTAGTCTCTGGGAATGTCTTTAAGCAAGCCCCATATAGCAGAGACCCAAACACTGAATAATCAAAAAAATAATATTTCTCTGAAAATACAGACACTGAAGTTAATAACAGTCTTCTTGAGAGTTCACCTGTATGGGTAAGTTCTGATTCAGAAATTCAGGAGTTCCTTGTGCAGGAATATGGACAATATTGTACTTTGACTGCACACCCATAACCTTTTTGCCTTCTTTTTCTGCAATGCATCCATCATGCCGTACCACAAGCATGTGCCATGGACCGTGTTCAGGTGCTTACTCCCAATCTTTGTTCTCTTTCCAGGTCTGGTACATGGATAGTTACACCAACAATAAAATTGTCCGTGAATATAAATCAATTGCAGACTTTGTCAGTGGGGCAGAATCAAGGACATACAACCTTCCATTCAAATGGGCTGGAACCAACCATGTTGTCTACAACGGCTCCCTCTATTTCAACAAGTATCAGAGCAACATCATCATCAAATACAGCTTTGACACTGGGCGGGTGCTTGCACAGCGTAGCCTTGAGTATGCTGGCTTTCACAATGTCTACCCTTACACCTGGGGTGGTTTTTCTGATATTGACCTGATGGCAGATGAAATCGGGCTATGGGCTGTGTATGCCACCAACCAGAATGCTGGCAACATTGTCATCAGCCAGCTAAACCAGGATACACTGGAGGTGCTGAAGAGCTGGAGCACAGGCTACCCAAAGAGAAGTGCTGGAGAATCCTTCATGATCTGTGGCACCTTGTATGTTACTAACTCTCACTTAACAGGAGCCAAGGTCTACTATTCTTATTCCACAAAAACTTCCACTTACGAGTATACAGACATTCCTTTCCATAATCAGTATTTTCATATATCCATGCTTGATTACAATGCAAGAGATAGAGCTCTCTATGCCTGGAATAATGGACATCAAGTCCTCTTTAATGTCACCCTTTTTCACGTCATTAAAACTGAAGATGACACATAATTTTCTTTCCCTTACGTTTCCCTCACCCCCTTCCCTCAAAGCAGTACCATTTGTGATAAACTCTAAAAGCATCCATCTCTCTCTCTTCCTTTTAATTTACATTTCTTTTTTCATTAAGGAAAACCAACATTTTCTACCATACAATGTTTCAAATACATCTGAGACTGTCAAAAATTACCTATTGGAAATAAAAGCATCTTAACTTACAATTCTACGAGGTCTGTCAAGACCTTGTCTTTAAAAGCACTAAAGAGGATTTAAGTGACTAAAAACAGTTTTTAAAAGATTATGATCTGCCTTATTTTAGAGTCAGAGACTAATGGTGGCTTAAATGCATGAATGTCTTTTTTTACCTCATCTTTGGTTTTAATCTATTGCTCAACTTCAGGAAATATTCTGGTAGTGTCAGACACATATCACACATTGTAAATGTTTTATTTATTCCAAAAGAAGGATTTAGGAATTTAATTTACTTGGACATCGAGTATGATTAATTTCGCTATCACCCAATTTCAGATGTGGTGCTGTACAGTATGTTTTTAAATCTCCTGCAGACATTTTATTGATGGTATGTATTTCTACCATTGTAACCACCATTGTGCAATTGTATCTCTTCACTTATGTGAAAGTAAACTAAGTACTATTTTTTATAAAATATATTGAAGCTTAATTGGAGTTTTGACTGTGGGTCAACTGGAAGTGGTAAAAGTCTGAGAAAAAGTTCTTATTTCTGAGAAAGAGCAATGGTGTCTGGTGTGCAGGATCCCTAGTCTCGGCTTTGCTTGATACGCCCCTACTTACACACCAGTGGTGCTTACTGGTAAAGTTGCAATGTCAAAGCCTTATACCAGCTTTATAATAATTGGGCGGGGCAAATATTTGTCTCACTGCTAGCTTCTCTATTTCTCCTACTCTTTCCTTCCATGATTGTATGTTCCTTGTTTATGCTTACTCCCTGATCTGGCCTTTACAAGAGAGACCCTGGAAGCACGCTGCTGCCCATGACTCCAGCCCAAGCGTGCGAGCGCATCTCGTCCTTGCGCTGTGCTGGGACAGCAAGGAGCAATGTTAGAGGGCAGGTTCCTTAACCTGCCTGACATCTGACTCGTAGGAGAACACTTACCTGTTGGCAAAGCTCTTCTCTGGGATGACAGTAATTGGGGAGAAAATACAAGGGAAAAAGTTCAAAGCCTAAATGATCAGTGTGACACCTGATAGCCACCACATCACTTGCCCTTGCCAGAAAACAGCCACAACACTGAGGCCAACCTCTTGCAAAGGGGGTTGGGGTTTGCTAGCAATACCTTTGTTACCTTTGGTGAAAGCTGATACATTTTCTGGGCTCCCTGGTATAAAAAAGACAGGGATCTCCTGGAGAGAGTCCAGAGAAGAGCTACAAAGATGATGAAGGGCCTGGAGCATCTCCCCTGTGAGGAAAGGCTGGGTGAGCTGGGGCTGTTCAGCCTGGAGAGAAGAAGCCTAAGGGGGGACCTTATTAATGTCTATAAATATCTTCAGTATGGGATGCAGGGGGAAATGGCCAGCACCTTTTGTCTGTGGGGACAGGACAAGGGGCAATGGCTGCAAGTTGGAGCACAGGAAGTTCTGCACCAACATGGGGAAGAACTTTTCCCCAGTGAAGGTGAGGGAGCCCTGGGACAGGCTGCCCAGGGGGTGTGGAGTCTCCTTCTCTGGAGAGATTCCAGCCCCGTCTGGACACCGACCTGTGCAATATGAGCTGGGGAGCTGCTTTGACAGGGGGGTTGGACCCCATGAGCTTTTGAGGTCCCTTCCAACCCCTATGATTCTATAATTTAAGAAGCAAATATTTCTCAAAGCTATGTGGCATGCTACACTATCTCACTAGAATTTGGGGGGAGGAGGAGGGCATATTGAGAAAAAAAATGAAGTGCTATATATCTATTTTGGCATCAATGGGAAGCAACTAATGTTAAGAACTAAGCTATCAACATCATGCAAAAAGACAAGTATCTGAAAAATTGTGTGAAAGCTTCTTTCCTCACAAAATCTGGGATTCTCCTCTTTATACACTTTGAAATTGATCTCATAGCAAAACAAGAACATTTGCAAAAATGTTGCTACTTAAGAAGAAAAAATAAAATAAAATACACTGACATTTTACCAGATCTATTTTGAAGACTTGATTTGCTGATTCTTCCAACATGCCAGCTGAGTTCACCTTAAGGCTCACATATAGTTTCATTACTACAAATATAGACATCCATATACATTTACAAGTCTGCTTTACCATATAAGCCCCTGTGAAGCCGAACAACAAAACACCGTATTTTTCATACTGGTTGCAAAACAGAAAACTACTAATTAGTTTTTGAGAACTGGTGAACGGGGAAAAACACATAAATTATATGACCAGCAAAAAATTACTCTCCTACCTCCCATTTCCCCCCTCCTGCCTACCTGACATGACACCTGTTATCCCTTAGAGTTAGCACAGGATTTGGAGACACCGAGTTCAGCTAAACAGATCAATTAAACCACTCCTGTAAAGAGCTTTCCTGTAGTCACAATGAAACCTCCTCACATACACTTTCATGTGTCACAAACTACTGATTAAAACAGATACTGTGTGTTGTTAATAATGTTTTATGAAAAAACGGTTCAGATTTATTTTTATCAAAAGCCCTGAAACAAACCCTAACCTTTCCCTGACACACAGCAACTTCAACCAAATTAAGCTTTTTTCATAAATACAGCATTCTTAAGAAACATTAGTCATTATATTGAGAAATTAAACTTCTTTATCATCATAAACTAGACTAATAGTCATGACATGAAGATGACTTCATCTGAAAAAAATTACTGCTACGTTTCTTTATAAGAATTTGATACTGTGTAATTACACAGTAATTAGACTGTGTAATTACACAGTCTACAATAAGATTAATCCCAGCTTATTTCAATGCTATTTAGCTAGCCATTTAAAGGGTAACAAATTTCTATTAGTCAAAGGAAAGAAAGAAAAAAGCTCTACTACAGGGTGCTAGAGATGAGTGAATAAGAAGGATAGGAAAGGCACCTCTGAAAAGTGATTCATCTTACTGATGAAACTACTGTGCACAACCTAGAAGTCATACCAAGATAAATCCTGCACTTCTAAATCAGTAACAGTGGGTTGGATTCCAGTACCTTTAAGCATGAAATAGCAGCTTGCAGAATGTCAATACAAGAAAACCTAGTGAGACTTTATCAAGCAAGTAGCAATGCTTAACACTAAAGAGCATTCATTTCCCTGTTAATCAGTGTTGATTGGCTGTCTTTTCCAAATTGGAATTCCAAAGTCATATTCCCAAAAGGCTGAAAACACCATGCCTGAATATAAGCGAATTTGTGTTACAAGCTTTGCCTTCATAATCGAAGTACAATCAGAAAAATCTTAATAGAGCAGTAACCTACATATCAGCAAGTTTTATTCTCACAAAGAAGAATCCTCCTTGTTACAAGGAAGTACAGATACTATAAGTGAAAAAACATCTCTCCCTAAACATGGGGAAAGTAATTGTAGAGCCTATTTTGGTACCTTAGTGACCTCCTGCTTCAAGAGCTAAATACATAAAACGACCCTGTCATTCCTGAATACAAAACAGAATTCTTAAATTTCACAAAGCTCTGCTGCCAATAGAGAGGGATGCACAGACTTTGCACAGGGACACAAGTCTGCACGCCACCAGGCATGCCTCTCCTAAATGATGCACGCTGCCAAGTCTGCAGCTTTCTCCATGGCATGGGCTAACCCTTCCCCAAGACAAAAGAGGTAGAATAAACCTCCCCAGAGGAAGCTTCCTGAACAGCAATAATCTTTTATAGTTCCTTCTGGCAACTTTTTCCAGTGAGTAACTACCAAGGCTGTTAGGCAGGTAGGCGACTCAGTCTGTGCTGTCTCTCACAGTGTGCTGAGCAAAGCACTGGCAGAGTGGCTCTGCAGAGCCTACTCCACATGGTGGGCACTGCTAGGAAATGATGGTATTCAATTTGGAAAATTTAAAGAGAATAGTTGAATGAGACAGTGTAATACTATGTTTTAGTCACAGATTGCTATATCTAAGAATATTCATTTCCAGAGAAGCTCAGTAGCACTAGCTGTCACTCACCTCAGGAAGACAGGATCTTTGCTTCAAATCACAGCCTGAATATATATTTTTCATAATAAGCATTTACTTAGAAAACACAAACAGTCCATTCACAGCAAATTATTCACCCAGTAAACTTTATCCAGTTCAATAATTGCCAGGGAATAGTCTTGTACTGGGTTTTATGCTACTCAAAATGTTTTTTGGAAATCATTTGGATGTATCTTCCTATAAATCATCCAAGCATTCCCTGCTGCAAATCAGAGCTACATCTCAGTCCATCGTGCTGACATGCTTCCCCCACACTAATTCTCAGGAAACTAACTTCTGCTCCATAACATCGTGGAACAACTACATCCCACCATTACCTCACACTCAGAAAGACTCAGACAAGCAAAGTCTAACTTCCATAGATTGCAAAGCCAATCCCTGAAACTCAATTGCCCAGCAAGAACAGAGTCCACCTTATTGCAAAACAAAAGCAAGCCCATTTTCTAAACTGAGATTTCCTCAGCAATTCTTCCACACATGAGCATATATGCACATATCAAGATGCACGAATATTAACTACATACTGACTCTCAACACGGTGGGCACTGCTAGAATAATTCTAGAATAATAAGGTTCCTTCTCCCACAGAAAAGAGACCATTTAGGTTATGCACAGATCATTACTACTGGGGTTTCGACACTCTGTTACTGGGAAACTCAGGAGACACCAGGTTACCCAGCACCAAGTTGTGAAGGCTACACAAAAAACAAACGTTTTGAGCAGTATGGCTTTTGCTGGGCTTTAGAAAGCGGATGCACTACATTGATGCCATAGCTATAACACTGATGCAATAGCAGATTCACAAAATTGAGGTATGCAGAGGTTTCTCCAAATTGTAAACAGATCACACAGATTATTAGTATTATAATTAATTATAACTGTTATAAACCTCTGAACTCCTATAGACTTTCAGTTTCTGTCAGTCAGTGTGTTTAGTGAGCATTTGAAGACAACTTCTAGCCTTTCATATCTCTCTGTTGTTCCTCAGAGACTTCTCCCATAACCTACATCAGACAGGCTGCAAGGGTGATGAGCACCAGGGACACATCCTTTCTGCAGCTCTCATTGAGGTCAGCAGGGATTATTCATAAATGCCGAGACTGGCCCCAGATATCAAAACTCTGTATTCCCTCTGAAATCACCACATGGAGGATATCCTCACTCTTAAAATAAAAATCATGTTTATTGATTTTTATAACAACAGGAGTTGCATAAGCTTCTCATAAAAGCACTCTGCTTCTTAAAGACTAAAGATATCTGAAACTAAGGGAGGGAAGAAAACTCACATTTTCTTTAGAATCAGAAATTGCTAGACTCACAAGCAGCTTGCCAGCAAGGCATCAGCAGCAGAGCCTGCAGTTTGTCTGTAACTACTGCTTCAGAGCACTCAATTAAAATAATTACATTGCAAAAACATTTTAGTTGTCCAAGTGAAACAAAGCTGCTTCAGGATTCTGTTTCAAAAATGGCAGTTTTAAACACAGCCCACTGTACACGCAGATAATACTTCCATCAGCTGCATTCTCACACACAGACACACACACACAGTTTGAGTCCACCCTGCTGAAGTCCAATTCGCCCTGAAAACTGCAACTGCTACCCCTTAGTCTGACAGAAAAGTGTATTGCAGACACATGAAGCTGACAGGGAACAGGTCAGATTTGGTATCTCAAAACACAAGCTATTTTACTGCGCTTTTTATACAGTAGCTTGAATTCCTTTACGGTGAACATGAACAGTAAGAATCCACTGGGTCAGAAATATTCATTTCATTATTGCAGCCTGCAGTGACATAGCACAGTGCACATGTTGCTTCATGCTGTGGGCTCTGCACCCCAAGCAGATATTCCAGATACTCTGCTCCTGGCAGGAAACACAGTCAATATCTCCTCCGACAACCTACATCAAAGCAGCAGCAACTCTCCACAGCCAGTTGCATCTTTCTGAAGCGAATGAAATCTTTCTCAACAACAGTTTTTCTGAGCTTTGCACCAGCTCAGTATTCTAAACCCTATTCATCTTGCAGCAGAAATTCTGTTCCTAGCATGGTGCCCCCAAAGGTAGGTGAAAGAATCTGGCAACTGGACATGCTAGGGTACAACACACAATTCCCCACTAAAAGAGTCCAAACAATCTCATGATGGTCTCCATGTTGCTGCAACTGCTCATTTATAGGCAGGTCAAGTATCTTCAAGCACTGCTACTCTCAAAGGTCCTCCTGACAGGTACAGTTATCTAGTTTTATATGATTTAGATCACCTAGGATTGTTTTTGTTCTTCATTCAAAAGAACTTGCAATACTAAAACTGCACTTAGTGGCATGTATAAATTGATTAAAGCAATTGCTGTATATTTTACTCTATACAAGGTTTGATTCCATTTCCTTTTTTCTTTTAACATAAATGGTTTGGTGCCCTTTTACACTGAAAATGTTTACTGTTCATATGAGACACTGAAGCATCAAAGAAAACATTAACTTCAGATTTCAGTGAAGAGTACTGAAAGCCCAGTGTTCTCTACTCTTGTCTGGTCCCCATGGAAAGAGTAGCTTATTTTAGTTTTCTAGTGAATGCTACTACCCTAGCCAGTGCAGCAGGAGGTGGAGGGGAGAGAGACGAGGATCCAGGGTACTGGGCAATTACCTGCAGCCAGTACTTCTCGTTGGTAACTAAGAGATGTCACTTCCTTCTGCAGATCCATAGGCTGAGTGCAAGCTGGGCAGTTTAGGTCAATCTGCAGCCATTCATTCCCAGCCTAAGACAATGGGATCTGGTGCACACAGATGAAAACTCTTGTGTTCCAAAGACCTGTTGGCTTTGAGTTTGTGAGAATAAGGAAAATGGATTTTTGTGCAAATGGGTGTCAAATGCTACACACGCTTTATAGCGTGTTTAGGGTTGTATATTGTTAGTTTGAAAGGTGACTGCATCAAAAACAACTGGAGAGTAAAATACAGCAAAGTAGTTTTAAGTAATCTGAAAGAGATGTATCATATTTTATTGCTGAATCACGTTACTCCTTTGGTTTTCTTGGGCTTCCTGAAGTTAGTCCCTTAGTTTCCCTCACACAGCATCAGCCCCACGTACAAACCACTCCTGATTATTTTATTTGCATTTTTCTCCTCTTTTATTTGTTCTAATCTTCTTGATCTTCACCTAAACCTGCCCCAAACTCTCTCATCTTGCAGTGTGAATTTTAATGAAGGGATGTTCAGACAGAACTCAAACTGCACAGAAGATTCATTGCACAACAAGCTTTGTCTGGAGAAGGCCTAAATTTATTTTTCCAGTTACATAAAAGTTAGCTCTAGTGTGCCCATAAAACTGCCTACAAGCAGTACTGATTGTATATCATGGGTTGCTCCACAGAAATAATTTAAAACAGATTCAAGATAACTTTCTTCCCTTTTTTAAATTTATTTTTAAGGAAACATTTTGTTTCACATCTGAAATAGTAGGAAATCAAATTAGCATCATCTTTCATCAGAGCAGGTTTAGACATCCATTCCTCCTTCTAGATCACACCTTCAAGGTGGTCAGCAACACTTCTGTCTACAAGAAATCAGACATTACAGTAATTGAGTGTGATCCTGTCAAAGGTGCTTATGCCTTTTCAGTTAAGCTCCAAGTCTGTGTCACACCATGCAGACAGACCATTTATTTAGGCTTCCCTCATCTGGGTAATCTGGGTAAACTGGGTTTACTGTCACCTTGAAGGACATTGAAGATTAATGGTTGTTCAGGACTGTCACTGTCAGCACAGCACTTCAAGATACAAGTGCCTTTTGGAGTAAAGTACACAGAAGAACTGCTTTAACTCATTACTACAGCCCTAACAGTACCTCATTCCTGGAGAAACAACACACACCACCTCACACTGCTGCAGCAGCCCCTTCCTGAGGACTGCAAGGCAATTTGCAGGCACTAATTAACACAGTATCCCACTCTGTCAGTTTTTACACATATCATTCTTCAGGCTGAGCAGTTTGGACAGAGAACAGCCCAATTTAAGCCTAATAGAAGTTCTTTGGCTCATCAGAAGTTGACGTCAGATTTCCAGTTAACTCAGGTCAGTGTATCATTTGTTACTTCTCCTGCAGAAGCAAGTATCTGTGCCCAAAAGTTCAGTTCCCACACTCTTATGCTGATTTTTTAATGGCTTTTCCCATTTTGTTTTCAGCCTAGTGAGGAGGCCTTGCTCATTGGGAAGGTGTTCTTTTGAACGGAAGAGTTCCAGTCTCCGTGGTGTGTATTGCAGGGGCGGCTGGTTAATTCCTACCCCTGGCATGCTCGGCATATGTAATGCCTCCAGTGATTTCTGAGAAAAAAAATCTCTTCTGTAAGGAGTTAGCTTGTTTCCTTTCATGGAGAAGGAATCCAAATGGGACTATTTTCATGCTGCTCGTATTTTGCATACCTACAAAGTTTTATCTTTCCTACAGACTAACTTACAGTAACTCCAGTACTGCTAGACTTTACTAGCCTCCCTCAGTCATGAAAAGAGCAAGCCACGGTGAGGAGCATTTTATCCAACCAAAGATGCTTCCACAACTGGGCTGTGTAAGGGATGGGATATAACCTCCCATACAGCCCTCTGCAGACCTGTGCACAGTACTGCACATATGCACTCTGAAAGAACAGGAGGTACCTACCTAAACATATTTTATGGTCTTATATCTCTGGACTAGCTCTTATGGCAAACGTCAATACACTGTTATTCTAAAAGTATGGCAATATCATGACACAGAACAGAAAAAATTACACCATAGATGCAGAGCCCCTAATGTGAAAGACAGTAAACACCCTCAAATATAGCATATTAAAATAAATAAAATTATCCCAATGGACTTGTTCACAATACATCCTCTAGCTTAACAGCCCTCAGTTATAGTTATTCAATAAAATACCCCAAACAAATACTAAATTCAGTTGATTTTATTACTATTTATCAAATGCCAATATGCATGACATATGCTTAGATAATTATGGAATTAGATGCTTAGGTACTGTATGAAAATGGATATTTATGTCATTAGGCTGGCTCATAAAAAAATCCAGAAAATCCTATAATTTTATGCATGGAACACTGCTTATTTACCATATTAAAAGATAGTAAGAACACATACGATAATAAAATTATTTTATACCACAGTGTATGATGATACTTATATTAAAAATATAAATTGGACATCAGTCTATACACTGAATCAAATACATCTGGATGAAAAAACTAAATGGATTTCAGTTTTATGTTTTCTATTTCAAGTGGCACTTAGAAAAAGCATAGACCTGATTCTATAGAAAATATAGACCTAGATGCAGATGTAAATACAGATACATGACTGTACCTGAATTCTGCATGGAATTTACAACCATAACTGGAGAAAATATAGCATCTCTGGGCAATCCCTTCCACACTGACTGAGGCAATAACACCCAGAAAAAAAATCCATCAACTTGCAACAAGAAAACTACCCCCCTGCCTGTCAGACTCCCTAAAATTGAGATGTTTCTTTTACCTGAAACAATGTTTGTCATGTCATGCAGGGGCTGCAACCTGCCAGAGATAGCAGGCCAGCAACGGACCCCAGCATCCAGGAAGCTACCACTGAGCAGTGCAAACAGCAACACACTCACACTATGGAAACTGTAAAGCTCTCAGCAAATGGTCCTGAGAAATCATAATGCTCCTCCATTGCTCACCTGAATAACCAAAGGAACCTTTCAATAAAGGCAAGCAAGAAAACAATCTTAGCATAAACAGCTGCTGTCAGGCAGAACAAGCCATTTGCCAAAGTTTCATGCCACTGCCTAGCTCGATCACTTGCATGGCACAGATTCAGGAAGAAGGCATTTTTTTTCCGTGTTTGCCACCTGGATTCCCAGGAATTAGGTAAGGGAGATGGATGGATGGGAGGGAACAGTGATTCCTCTTGCCTGCCAAATAACCCACTAGTACAGATTTACATACATTGACTAGAAATTGGCCCCCACCGTCATGTTTGAATATGGTCTTGTCTGAATCCACTTATCAATATTATCAGCTGAATTATCATTCAGTGACACTACTGGGCCCACTCCTGTAAAGTATCTGAACCCTTTTGCAAGGTGTTGCTCTAAGCTGCAGACAAGGGGTTTTAGCATTTCTAGTAATTAGTTATCATTAGATATCGAGTTTAATAAATGCTCTATTTTCCATTCCCATTCTTATATGAGCAATATGGTTCATTAATTTTAAAAGGGGAATTAAGGAACAATATCTATAGAGAAAACATTTTCATATCAGTAAGAGTTGCAAAATAACTGACTGAGATTCCTATACCCAGGAATGTTGGCTATGTGTGAACTGTCAGAAGTTACACTTAAGTTTTGTTTCAATCAATCCCAGCTACAGGACTCAAAAAGAAGCCCATATTGGAGTCAATTTTGGAGATGTGTAATGGTCTGTGAAATAGGAAAGGTCAGACTAGGTGATGCATTATTCATTATAGCCTTAGACTTTGCCTGCATGAATCTCTGGCATATTTGGATCTAAAGCATTTATCAGCACTTTTGGGTGCATTCTTCCATTCAGTTTTATAAAGACTGAATAAACACATAGCAATGCTTCAAGAAACATAAAAAGGTCAACGGTAAAGCACTGTTCCATTGATTTGCACTTTTCTGCGCTTACTGAACCACTGATCTAGAAAGCCCCATGTGTTTATGAAAGTTATTATGAATACCCCTTTGTGGCTTTGAGCTTTTCAAAAGCAGTAATCTTAAACAATGTTAATATTTGTAAGATACCAGCATTTAATCAGTTTTTAACAATTTGTCCTTAACATAAAAATCATTAACTTTGGGGATTTATAGGATAAGTAATTTACTTTAAAAAAAAAAGTGACTGTTAGAGATTCAGCATGAATCAAGGCTGCAATAATGAGTTTCTACAGTTTTACATTTCATTTTCAGTAGTAGCAAATCCAGGTAAAGAGCTTCCAATATTTCTCTCCCTGTCTCTGTTTCCATCTCTGTTGCAATTCATAGCCCGTTTGAGCTGATACAACTGTTTGTGGGATACACTGTAAAACTGATAAATGGAATAATCTAGGGTCAAGTGGGAGGGAAGAGGGGATATAGACATCTAGGTAGGTATTGCGACATGGACTGTGAAAAAAATAGCCAAAGGTGTCTCATGAAGTAGAAATATGCAGTACTCATTGGTTTGAAATAGAAATTAAGTTAAACAGAAAAGTTTTACTACCCAGTGTAATTTTGGAACATGATTACAAAATTGGATATTGAATTTTAACAAAATACAGACCCTTCCAAGCCTACTATCTTGACTATAGTAAAGTTAACATCGCATGTGGAATATAAATACTAAAGCAAGAAATACAACAGCATCAACTACAAACAGCAGGATACAGGAAATTGACTTTCCTATTTTTTGAGAAATTTAAGATGAAGTTTAAAAAATGCCTTGGTTAAAACAAAAGCATGCTACAATAGCTACATAGAAGATCATGGTGAGCTACTGATGGATTTGGCTGAGTAAACCTCTTTGGGTAAGAGGAACAGCATTAGAGGGATTGTCTGAATTCTACCAGTCCCGCACGCTGGTGATTCTCCTGTTTGGCTCTGCCCTGCTGAGATGCCTATTTCACAGGAAAAGACAACCTCAGGCACACTGAGGGGATTCAGCTTGTCTTGGCATGGCTTAAAGAAACCCAATCAGTTTGGAAAAACACAAGCCAAATACTCGTCACAGATATTAGCCACCAGATAACCTGGACCTTACTTCTACATATTTATTAGTCAAGAACTGGCTGTTCATTTACTTCAGTGAATACTGTGGTGTATGTATAGATGATGCTTTTAAACAACAGACATCTTTGCTAACCACCACCTTTTATTTTTCTAAATCCAATTTGTCGGGGCAGACAGCAGGCCTGCCGGCGGCCTAGCTCTCCTCACCGAAGACACAGGCCCTGACAATATCCTCCTGTTCCCATGAGGCAGGAAAAGGTCCTCATGCTGAGAGGATTTTAATAATCATATTCCCAAAACACAGCGGCCTTGATGACAGGGGTACAGGCTGCCCTAAACCAAGAAGCAGTTATGGGAAGGTACTGGGACTAACAGAACATGTTAAGAACCAGCCAGAATAAGATGGTTAAAACAGCAGGTGTGCGGAAGCATCAAAGGTAAACTAAGGATATTTAGTTATAAGATATGTCTATCAGAACTCATTATAATAACTAACCGATCAGTGGGGTATAGACAGTGTATGTAACCAATTAGCAGTTTTTTAGCTTGCCATGTTTGCAGTAACAAATGTATATAATCTGTGTGATTTCACCCAATAAATGGCTTCACCTAAAATTCATATTGAATTGCGCATTGCCCATCACTGATCTCTGCACCAATTATTGTCATTGTATTACTTTGATTTTCATCCTTGAAGATGCAATACTAGTCCTAATAGAATATGTTCTTTGTCTACTCAGCTTCCAAGTCAGTATAGTAAAACACCATGGACAGAAATATTTCTAAGAGAATATATAAAGCAGTTACTTCAAGAAGTATTTCCCTGATTAATTGATCCAGGCCCATTCATCCATGTTCAGCAGAAAAGGTTGAAATAAATACCTTCCAAACTCTTTTACAAAATTACACAGAATGAAATTTAGCAGATAACCATGAACTTACAGAAAAATATCTATACAAAAAGTCACTTTATTAGACAGTTCACTGGCTCAGTAAACCATCTTGAAGAATCTGTATTAACTGGTATTAAATAATCAATTGTCGCTGTTTCACTGACTCAGCTGACAGAAATTTGAACTGCATTAATATTCTAAAAATTCTTCCCTTCCTTCTAATTTTACAGAACCTATCCATCAGTATCACGTACAACAATACTGTCAGAGATGTTATCCTGGCATTCAACTATAGTTTTCAGAGGTACTAAATAGGATTTCGCAGGCTAATAATTCACTACAGAAGCAGAAGTTGCTAGTCATATCAGTTGTGTAGTTCACAACCATTAAGGCTTTTTTGGCAGAAAGGATGGTGTGCCAGTTTCACAGCTACCTTGGGGCAGTATAAACCTATACAAGTAGTCAGTTTTACAGCAAAGCTTCAATCTGCGTTGTCACACCAGGGTGTAGCAACTGTATAAAAATTGTCATGCATGGAAAGTGGAAGACATTCTCAAGACCACTGCTGATAACAAATACACACCATATAGAGGAGGCACTAACAGTATGAGGATGAGTGCCCAGTCATTGACAGTCACTTCATTGTTCTTTAGCATTGACCAGTTGTAGAAAATTCCATTCTACTTTACTGGGACTCTATCAAACGTAAATTCAAGGAGTGTATTAAATGCAGTCGGTAACAGAAGGGACAGGCACTTCAAAGCCTTAAAAGAAATAAGCTCACGTTTTATCTTCGTGAGTTTAGTATGCAACTATAAGGGTCTATGTTTAAATACAGTAATACTTTGATGGGACTTACTTTCTCTGCTTGAGAGCTAGATCTCTATTTTGTACACTTTGAAGTATCTAAATGCTAATAAAAATATCTTTGGGAAAGAAAATTCCCACTAGAACTTGCATATTAAGTTAAGCCTTTCAACTGAGAATATTATTAAATCCCACTAAATCCTATTTCCATTCAGTCATCAGCAGCTCTGTGCATAAATAGATAGAAAGAACACTATAAGGGATTATGTTTGTGAAAGAACTATCAGCTATCGTTCTTGGCTCATTCTTTAGCAACAAAATAACACTGATTCTTTAAAAATTAGTTTTAATATTCTTAAATCAAAAGGCTACTGACAATACTATTTTAAATCATATAAGTACCTCCAAGAACTTTAGCAAGATAAAAACATGTGAAAACTCCTTCAGATGAGCATTTTTCTTACTGCAATTTGCTATGTTAGTAGCACAATAGTCAGGAATACAAAATGAGGGATTATATTAGATTTTCCCCCAAATACTCTGAACATTACTAGAAAATGAAACATGTCAAAAACATATAGAAAGCTGTATGAGAAGAACTTGTGGGTTTTGAGGGGTTTGGGGTTTTTGGGTTTTGGGGGGATTTTTTAGCTTGTATGAATTTATCTAACATGGAGAGATTTCTTAAGAAACACCTTTTTGAAAGGAGAAGAAAGCAAATAAAATATTTCTATAGCTTTAAAACAAATCCAGGTCAAAAATGAAAAAACACTTTCACCTCAAACATTCTTGCACACACCTTTAACTTGTAGAATAATATGATACTTCCAGATGACACGTTGCTTCTGAACTCCCAGTGCAAAGCAAACATATTTCACTTCATGTATGGGAGATAGACTTGGTCTGCCATTATGAGTGAAAGGGAGTGCTTAACCCTAGGAAGAATGTCATTCATCCATCAACTGCACTGGTTGGCAGAAATTAGATGCAACACAAATAGATTGTGAATTGCACAGAGCCGGTAGACACATGTTGATAAGCAGCAGGGAGCTATCCTTCCAACTGCAAAAGTCACTGACTTCAATCTCCACAGACATTCTTCCATCAAGGTAAGTGGCAGAGTCCATTTCTGGAGTACCAGCAACAAGACATTGGTAACTATTCTTAAAAGCCATTCATCAGCACTTTCGTCCAGGAGCTCTTAGCCCATTTATGTCACTTGCATGCCACTCCAGGGACTATGTGTTAACTTACCCTCTGCCCTGGCTTCTCGGCAATCAAACTTAGCAATAGCTCACCCTACAAGAAAGTTAAGCCCTTGAGACTGCTTTTAAGGCACACAGGCACCTTAAAATTATCTTCCATGGGTCCCACCTCTGAGCTGCACATCCTACGTTAATACTTCATCCTTAATCGCTATTTCCATAATTTCCCTCAAAGGCTGAAGGACAATGTGGGCCTAATCCTGGCATACCTCTCTGTCTTTAGTCAGCCAAACCTGTACTCACTCAGAATAGATCCTGAACCAGGAAAATATTCCCTGTTGACTGCAGAATAAAACCAGATCGAGCTTCACACATCACTTCTCAGAATCAGAGGGTGAACACTCAGCATTCAGGTGTCATTAAATTCTTATCTATTTTGAAATATTTAATTTTTCCACTAAGATTTGGTATCTTTAATGTACTTTCATGGAAATTGCCCATTAGAATGCCAGAGAATTCTCAGTGACAGTTAATTTACCTCACCTGATTTAGCCATTTTCCAGTCCGATATGGGCTTCAGGCCTTGTGGTGCTAAATGCACACTAAATACACTGATGACTTTAGCAGTTCTGGAAAGAAACCAGGTTTCCTTCCTCTCTTTAAGGGTAGTTGCTCACCTCAGTAGCCTTAGAAAATATTCAATTCAGTAACAACACTGAAAGAGCATTTTGTTGCCTGTAGTGTAGTGATGGTGGCTGCACAGTCTACCTTTGCTGCATGAATAAAGACAAATATTTGGAGCCAAAGCTACTTCTTGTTCACAGAGACTGCAGATTAAAAAAGTCTCTGGGGATGTACATCCAACTCTAGTGTGTAAGTCTTCAGCTTTCTGAAGAATTTCCTTCTGGCATTTTCTATGTTGACAATCTCATAGTGAAAAGTTTCAGATTTCATATAGCTGATTTTAGCAACCCTTTTCCTACATACCATAGTGATTTCAAATGCTCTGTCTCTACATATGGTGATATTTAGGTCCAGAAAAACTTTTCCAGTTTCTTCACATTTGCTAGCAACAAGTAGTTTTGATTAATGGGAAGATTTTTAGCTTGTTTTTAATACTGTATTAATAAGACAGAAATGGTAGATTTTTGTGCTTTTATGAAATTCAGATCACACGACTGAAAATTACAATGAAAGAAAGCACATCATGCCAGACAGGAACATCACGTACAGTAACAAATCAGATTATTCACCAGCATAAAAGCATCAGCCCTGAATTTAAACCTACATTATTTGTTTAGCCTAGGAAACATAATTAAATACTATGTGCTGTTGGACCTAAAACCCTGAAGGGAATGGCTCTTTGGACTCTAAAGTACTAAACGAGGAATGAAACAGAGATGTGCCAGCCTGTGTGATTTCAAGGGCAGCCCTCCAAGCCCCACACACACATGCCTAGGTCTTAATGAAACAAAAAGTTATGTTGCTGTCAACAGGAAAACTGCAGGGAATTAATACCTTCTGATTACTGTGCATCATACATGTTGCAAAATACCAGCACAACAACCTTTGATTTATACCTGAAGGAACCCTGCGTTGGCTCTGGATATTTTCTGGCCATATCCTACAGCCAGAATTCAACAACATAGGATTCAACGAGTGGGGAATGACCACATGAACAGCACACCCATGGAGACCTATTACAGTTAAAACCAGTTACCAATACCTAACGCCCACCATCTTTTTCTCAGTTAAAGAAATTGTCTCCATCCTTCTACCTATCATCGTTTCCATCAGGAAGTAACACAGAACCTTACAACCATCAGACAAACGTTGGATATGTAGGCTAAATCTGTCGTCACACTTACTCAAGCCTTTTTCAAGTATTGGAGAAGTAGAGAAGTATGTCTGACAGCTACAAGAGGCATCATAGTGTAGATAGTAACATGAGAACCTGAAGCATTTATCATGGGGATAAATAATACAAATAGATTAAACATACATTTCATGTCAAATATATTCAGAAAATTAGAAGTCTGAAGGTTAACTAATGCCAAAATCCATTTATTCATTTCAGTGCATTCTAAGTAAGATCATCAGCTACGATTGCATTATGCATTTCTTTAACAAAGCTAATTTACTTAGCTTTGTTTGTTAGGTGTCTGGTTAAATTAAATTATTTTATAGAAATACATAGTTAAACTGTAATTGACAGTATTTTTACTGTGACTACAGCAAATCTGGATTTTTCAGTACTTAGGCTCAGGTAAATATTTATAATCCTCCCCTCCTAAAGCTGTGACATTTTTCTATTCTAACCTTTGTACAGCATTTATGATGGATAGACATTACATTGACAGCATGACCATACATAAATTTAAACTGCCACAGCATGAAATAAAAATAATGTTTTAAAAGTAGGCAGAAAAAGCTGCCACCCACCTACTGTATCTATTATTTTCCCTTCTTGCTTTCTTTTTCCCTTTGTTGAACCAGAAGTCAGTAGCTGTATGCACCTAAAATACCTGGCTTTCTTTAGAATATTACATGAAAATTATTTTGAAAAATCAAAGTGTCACAGTCATTTTTCATCTATGGAAGAACAAAAGGGAACTTTACAATACTGACATGAATAGTCAGACACACAGGCTGTATTCATTACTTTTCTCTCCATGAAATACTAAATATAATTGAAAAATAAGTGTTATTTAGCTATGTAATATCTGGTGATAGACAATAAAATTATTTTATTGATCAAATTGCAAGGAGGAATATTTAGCACTGTTTACTTTGATTCCTTTTAATCTAGATAGTAGTTAAAGTGTTGTCTGTCAAACAAAAAGTAGAATAAATACAGAGTCAATCAATGTTTTTTCTAATAAAATCCATTTCTAATTAACCAGTCTTTCTTGCACTCTGGAATGCCAGCATTCATTTCTTTTTTTGCAGTAGTGTCTTTCCTGCATTTCTGTGTGTTGAGAATGTCCAACAGACTTATGCAGCTTAAAATTCACTTCTGCAAAATAACAAAGAGAAGGATGAGTGCCTGCCTTAGCTATGGAAGGAGGAGTGCTTTACAATCATGTCCTCATACAACAAACTGAAGACAGGCAGGTCACCTTCTGTTCTCCCTGCTTTCATAACCTCCACTCTCCTCTGAGGCCTGTTATTTCCCTAACCCAAGGCTAGCCCCCCCCCAGCAGATTTCCCTACACAGAGTGTATATATATGCTAAACATACAACCTGGAATTCCCATGTCAATGTAGAGAAGGAAGGACTAAGATGATGAAAGAGAAGAAAATAAATGCCATCTTCACTTTAATTCCCACTTACACATGGAACCTGAGGGCTACAAAAGACAAACAGATCAGATTCGTGAACAGCCATCCATCTACATGTCCATGCCATACCTCCTCCCAAAGACACTGCCTCTTGCTCCTCCTGTCACATGAACACACTGGACAATACACAGTTTTGTGTCATTATCTCTTCACTCATATTTCAGTAAATCAATAAAAATTCTATAAGACTCTGTTCCCTACTCCCTACAGCTAAACATTGATTTTACAGTCACCAGAATATGTCTGTCAGTCTCTGTGCACATCTCTGGTTCTACATGATAAAGGCATTTTTTGTAGATTGTGAAGGATTTTGTTGTGCCTCATCAAGTGGTGTGAAGGCGCTGGAGGTCTGTGAAACACAGCACATCGTTAAGCAGGGATTAAAAAAACATGTGGCCAACTTCAAGAATGCCTACCTGTTTTCTGGGAATTGAAACTATATTTACATTTCATAGCTGAGGGTTTACACTTACTAATTTTTGGGGTACACTAAACACATCATTTTTCATCTACAGAAATAGACCTGTGGAAATATGTACAGTTTATTGTGCTTACGTATCTCTTATGGAAGTGTTCTTGAAGCAGATGAGAATTATTAAAGTCATATCCCATAATATGTCAATGGAAATGCTTTCTCTGAGTTGGCTGTAGGAAAAACGTTCTGTTGTGTTTTCTAATAAATAAATGACTCAACATTTGATGTTCTAATTCCCTGAGAAAGGAGAATAGACTTCATTTGTACTTGAATTTACCTGTTACATTTCATAGTCTTGCATTTCAAATTGGCTTACTAAATTATGACACTTCAAATGTAAATTGAAAATGTGGGGGTTTGTTTATACATATGCTTATTAAGATACAGATTGAAATTAATACCCAGGTTTTTTTAAAAAGTAATCATTTGAGCATTAGAGAAGCTCAATGCCCATCCAATTAATGTTTGAAAGATAACAGAAAAGCAGTCCATGAAAAACTAACAAAAGATTCTGTTCTGTTCCCTCCCTACCAACATTTAGAAGAAAAAGGAGAGACTGACATATTAGTTGCACAGATACCCCCTGACTGATATCTATTGTCTATTTTCACAGGCATCTGAAGTGTTTTGAAAATTCAGTGATATTAAGAATAGTACCTGTAAATCTGTTGACAGACTCAGAAGCCACATACTCTATAAAAGATCCTTCTGCATATGGCTGCGTCACAGCAAGTTCTTGAGAACTACTGCTTTGTCCTTTCTGGCAGCACTGTACATATCTACATGTTAAAGCATCATTTAATGAGAAGCATATATTTTGTTCTGCAATCACAGCAGACCATTGGGTTTTCCTACTTTATGTTGAGATGTACACTCAAGCTATAGCAAGCACTTTGAGTGGCTAGCAGATACACTGGCCAAAAACTAAGCACACAGAAGAGCAGAGGTGCTCAGAGAGAAGTAACCCTAGCACTGCCTACGTAGGAATCAGAGGAGGCTTGGTTGGGTGACAAAGCTGATTTCTGGAACTCAAATGCTGTATATCAGAAACTTTTTCCACAAAAAACACCTCACAATTACATATGACTTCAAAAAATAATTGTCAGAAAGACACAGAAACAATACTCCTTAAGTGTGTGGTTACTCTGCAAGGGAATCAAATCCATAGAAACACCTATAAAGAAAGGACTGCTTTGGTACCTCCAGAAAAGCACCTCTGTGGCTGTGTATATCTGCACATATTCATGCTATTTTTCTAATTGTTCAAATCTAAGAGGATGCACATCAATATCACTCATATATATAATAGATGGAAGAATTTTTATTGAGGAAAAGTATGATATATAAATAATCATCTTTGAATGACACTGAAAAGCAAGATTGCAATAATTTTGAAACTAGGTTGAATGTTCTCTGGCTACCCTCCCATGGCTGAACACAAGAGCAGTGATAAATGTTTGATTTTTCTATTCACCTAATTATTGTACCTAATGCCTGTCTAGGAGGCATTGTCTCCCTTACTGGTGAAAGAATATATTGCTCTTCATCGGGAGCTAAACCTCAAATGGCACAAACAAGGCTTGCAGTTGCTGAGATTTTCAAATCTGACTTCTGTAAATTGCATCATGTTATATCTAATTTTTGGTGAAGGGGGCAGGATTCCATGGGATATGTTACATCAAATGCTTAATTAATGGTAATTAGCACAAATCTATAGCTATCAAAGGAGCAGTATCATGATAATGTCACCCTACCTCACCTAAGTTCCTGACCCTTTAATTCACAGTATGTAATGAAATGGGAGGGTGTGGGGTGTGGTATTGGGCATTGTGAAGTATCTGCTTCCAAAGTGCAAATTCTAATAAAAAAAATACTACCCACTGAATGCACTGTGACTTTCTAAAGTTTATGTGAGTGCAAAAATCACCCGCTGCTCATTTTTCATTAGGATGTTCTCAAGATAGAAACATTCACATTTCTATAGCATTCGTCTGACTTACCCCTCAGTAGATGAAAAGGCCACATTCAAGTATTCAGCTAGTTCTTCAACTGTACAACAGTTCAGTCTGTACAAAATAATATCAAGGATACCGGTTCTCTTAATTTAACCATGTCAAATACCTTACAAGCCTTCAAGAATATCGAATAAATAATAATTCGACAGGGTGAATGTAAGAGTCCAAGGAAAGTGCTAAGGTATTTTCTAAGAATAACATTGCTATTTGAAAAACAAAACTGCCTAACAATTTCATTAATTTAAACAGTTCATTAGTTTTTCCATAGGAAAAAAAAATCCATTAGCATGAAGAATGTAAGAAACATTTTAAAGGGTGAGACATCTGCAGCCACACTGTTAGCAAACAGCAGAAACCTCTAATTAGAGCTTCCTCATTTTTTTCCATTTGTGCCTCAAATATGCATCTATGCCAACAGTAGTTATTTTAGTAACATACAGTGTCTCCTGTGTGCCTGATATAACACAAAACACCCATCTCAGTCAATGTTTATTCATTTCCTCTCAGTTTGCATAGCTGAATGAAATGTTAGTTCCAAGTATAAGGAGAATTGTTCCAAACCTCCAGCCAAACATGCTGCCTTAAGTACAAAGGAAAGGAGAATCTTTAACAAGGTATTCTGGAGACACCTCATCTCCAGTGCATTGTCCAGAAAACTACTCTTCTTCTTAAATCTGCTCCGTTACCACGCACACCAGTGTCATATAATTCATTGTTACTCACACAGGAATTGAACTGAGGCCAAACTGATTCTGAGCTTGCAAGGGCAGTCCCACTGATTAGACCAAAGCATACAAGCGTAGGCTTCCCTCAGCATGCAGGAGTGGAGAGAAGCAACAGTCATACTCTCTGCTGATGAAGCTATTTCTGATTAAATAGGATGATAAGTTTTGGAAAAATACCCAAAGAAATCATATGAAATATATGCAATTTAGTGCAACAAGGGAGAACATAAAGGTGGGGTTTTTTGCTCTGCTATGAAAATATAGGATAGCAATAGCAGTTGTTCTGAAAAAAAAAAAAGGCATTATTCTTGATCTCCAGCTGAAAACAAAATTAAAACTTTCCTGTTGGGGGTGGGAGGGAAAAAATCAACTGTACTAATAGGCATGTTGGTACATGTCACATTCAAGTGGAGGTATTGAACATAAATACCTGATGTAAATCGCAGAAGCTCTGAAAATTCATCACACAGGCTATAATGCTGCAGCTGATTTACAGCATCCCATTCCAGAAAGCTAAGCTTTCTGGAAAAAGCCCAGAAAAGTTCTTCAGGTCACCAGAAATCTAGAAAATATGACCCCTGCTTGAGAGACATAGACTTATTTATTGCATGGAAGAAAAACATTGAGGCTTCACGTGGCGGCAGGTGATTAGAACATTCATTAAGAAACCAGAAGTAATCTGTACTCCATGTTAACTGCTGGCAGGATAAGTAAAAAAAGCTTAAATTGCAGAAGGAGATTTAAGTTGGTCGTTATAAAAAATATGCTCACTAAATAGATAAGGAGCTCAAACTACTGTCTCAACCCTTATCTATGTTTTGTTATTTGAATATATTTAATATGTGATCAACCTCTCTGTATTATGAAGTGTTTGAGTTAATTTGAAAAGTACCATGCATGAGAAATGTGTCAAGTTCACTAAAGACAGCAGCAAAAACTCCCACCAGCTTTTGTAGGTTCAGGATTTTGTCCCAAAAGAAGATGTAATCCTGGCAAGGCTTTATTTGCATGCCCTTTCCTAGTTGCATATGTGCAGAAAAGAGACAGAGCAAGAAGTATTGTGCCGAGCACACCTTCTCCACAGCGACACTGGTGTTACTCTAGCAGGAGTTGCAGAATGGGTTTACTGGGTTCAGCCAGTGCTACAGCAAGAGGGACTCGGTCATGCTGGCAACAAATGGGATTGGGTTTTTTCCTAAAATTAGAATAGTAGCAGTATTTTGAACCATAAAACCCAATTACTGTGCTGCTTAATAGATTTTTGTGTTGATTGTGCTAAGGATTTCAGACACTTTTGTTTACTGATACAAAAAAAAAAATAAAAATTAAAACATCAGAGCATTCAAGAAACATCAAGTGTTAAATTGACAATTTATGTTTTT
This sequence comes from Zapornia atra, assembly GCA_013400835.1. NCBI lineage: Eukaryota > Metazoa > Chordata > Aves > Gruiformes > Rallidae > Zapornia > Zapornia atra. The sequence continues at coordinate 12,306 of VZTU01019425.1, read as the reverse complement.
GAAAGCCAATAACCATATGCTGGTGGTAAGGATTTTATTCCTTTATGGTTCATTTTGCATAAAATCCAATCTTATTCAGTTTTCTTAAGTGCCCAAAAAGCAATATCCTGGTAAGAACATTTTTGAAAACAGTAATTGAGTGAATCAGCTATGAATCCTAGCTCTGTAGTTGTCTAACAAATACATGGCATTACAGAGTAATTGTCTTCACTTTGCAGTTACACCAAGAGCAATATTTTACAGATAAAGGCAAAAATACAGGGTAAAAAAAACCTTTATTTTTGAGCATTAGTTGGACAAAAGGTCAAACCATGCTTTGTGAGCTTGTAACAATTTTGCCCCCAATTTTGTACATTTACTATGAGGCAACTGCAAATCAAATCAGGCTGAAAGTTTGTACCTGGGCTATCAGTTCAAAACTGATGGGATTTTTGTTACAAAAGGTTTTCAATTACTTGTCTTTCTGAATTTATAATGAGGAAAAAATCCTCCACTTTTGGAGCTGAATTTGATGCCAACTGTAGTATCATAAGTTTATTTTTTTTAGCAGATTTTATTTTGAGAGCACAAAGAGTATTTAGATTACAAACAGACTAACCTGAGTATGGGAGGATTTAAAAATACCAATAACAAAGGATACTTACATATGAACATTAGTGATTTCATATAGAATATTTCACAGCTAAATATTTGGTCAAGAACTCAAAAAATTTAGCAACATGCTGAAACATTGTGACTACACAATCATAACATTCCTTAGGTTGGAAAAGATTTTTAAGACCATCAAGTCCAAGCCTAAACAGTATTTCAGCAGAAACAGCAACAAAGTTTGTTTAGAGGATTTTAGGGAGCACTGTTAAATGTGTCCAACCATTCTCTCTTGAATTCAAGCAAAAGAAGAAAAAATGTGCATCTAACACAGGTGTTCAATGCATTTGCCTGCCGCTTTAATCAGAATCAATAGAGACATGAGGTAAATCTATTACATTTATTTAAACTTTAGATCCTTTTGATTCAAAGATGTTTGATTTTCTATAGTTATGTATCATTCATGCAGTTTTCATATAGTCTATATTCTATCTTCTTACTGAAGTGCCACTTAGTTACTGTGTGGTAGAAATAATTAATGCTGCAATAATGCTATGGCAACACACACATACTTGACACGAATGGATTTGCTTTCATTGCTTTTGAATATCTCCCTATATGACCTGACAGCTTTAATCTGAATTCAGCAAAAAATAAGAGTCAATTCTACTACCAAGAAGACAATTCATTTCTTTCTAATGAGGTATTTAATCAAAATATATTTTATAAGATAGCTAAGGAAATACTGCACATAATGAAAGCACAGGCTCAAACGATGGGACAGAAAATATAATTGCCTTTCATCCTGAAGAGTTGATGAAACACAATTGGTTTAGACCATGAAAAGGCATCCCAACTTGTAACCCTGACCATGGGATTTTAAATTAGCATTCAGATAAACCATAAATTAAATGATACACTGAAGTACTTGCCAGAACATGCTGCACATCCAGACAATTTTTAATATAAAGATTAAAATTTGCTGTAAGAACTTCAAAACTGCAGAAGCCACGTCGATAAATCCCAAGATGTTAGAGCTGTGCTTATTTTCTTAGGAAAATATTTTATTAGTATTATATTGCCACTACACTCCACTGATCTGCAAGGATCCAGGGTTCTCCGCACCAGAGAAAGGTTGTCTGTTTATAGGAAAACAATGCTTCCCTTTTGCTATGAAGGGACCTGACAGCAGAGCAAAAGGCTTGTACCAGACCTGTGTGCAGACCAGCTATGAGGATGCAAGTGGCAGAAGCTGCTTCTAGAATGAGATGGCTTGGAGTTGTCAGCTGTGCTACTACCTACACATTCCCCACCAGGCAAGACAAGAACTAGCAGATAACTAGGGAGAGGGCTCGATGCTACAGCCTAGCTCTCCTCCCTACTGCAGTACTGTTCAAGCTGGAAGGAGGGACAAGTGAAGGAAACCAAAATGCAGAGCATATTCAAGATCACCCTTACTGCACAAGTGGTGAAACTAAAGGAGCGCATTGCTATGTGATTTGTACAAAGGCAGATCTCAGCCAAGAAACCAAGAATAAGGATGAGAAACTCCTCACTCTGCACTCAGTTAAGTAGACAAGAGCATATCAACACGTGTTAAAAGGAATTATAGATTATAAAACATGATCAGGGCCTCTTTGGCCTCTTAGATTGCTCCTAGCGTTAACAGCGAGATACTTAAGCACATAGAAAGAATCAGATACTGTATGTTCTCCAGAAACTGACAGCTTGCAACTACTGTCAACTTCAACAAAATTGGATTGATTTCAATATTTCTTAATGGATATGTAGTAACATAGCACTTATAAAATATGACTTTCAATACTCTACATTTTGCCCCCAAATTTCTTTATTTAGGGTTCTTTATACCACAATTCATATAGCTAATGAAATAATGATAATGACTTTAAATGGTATTTAAAAATTACAAAATATGATATATTATGCTTTGCAATAGTATATGTGAAAGAAAAGTTAAGTTCTTAGGCATAACATTCCATGGATTTTGCTTCCACTGTTTCCCCTGCACCTGTACAAAATGCTCCTTGGAGGCTCTGGTCATTCCTATGGCTCATTCCAGGCAAAGGAAGATGAGAGCATATAGAATCATAGAATCGCCTGCCTAGGTTGGAAGAGACCCTTTAAGATCGAGTCCATAGCCTAACCCTGACTAATATATCACCACTTAAACAATATTTTGCAAGTTCTGCACTTTTTTCTTCCTCTGGCTGTCCTACACAAGTGTAAGGAATGAAGTTAAATAGAACAGAGATTTCTCTAGTCATACTTTTAGCAGCAATGCTTACTGTTTTACAATATATGACTCTCTGGAGCACTACAAGTAGAGGAAGGCACAAATCAAGAGTAAGCAAAAAGACCACATTCTGGCCTTTGTTATTTAAAAGATAAATCTGAAATACTGGATTCGTTATATTCAACGGTCCAGTTTTCAGTGGAGAGACCCAGAATACACCTGAGACTGTAACTGCTTGCTGGATAGTTAATTGCCCATGAATGTTGCAGGCATGAAAATGGATGGAAAGACAGGTGCAACTTGACGTGAACAACAGCACTCTAATGTTGATAAAAATATTTGTTTAATAGCAAATTAAAGAAGCTGACAAAACACTTTCACACAACATCAGCAGAAACATGGAAGTAACTGGTTTCTAATGTGGCATTCTGCACCCTTCAGAATGATACAGAGATTAGAAGATTTTAAAGTGTGCTGAAGAAAGTGTGGTGCTGGCAAAAATAGAAACCACTTGGTATAAAAATTCTGCCAGATGTTTTTAGCTACAATATTTAAAAAATATTAAAATAGGACTTGCAGATATGATCAGATATTTTGTCTGTTGGCTTTTTCTCCTTTCACCCCTTCTCTTGCTGGAACAGAGAAACACACATCCAAAATCACTAGGACTGTAATCGCGACCCAGCCAGCCCTCCTCTGTTATTAAATCTTCTCTTACCCATGTGTGTTTGGAAACCTCACTTGCAGAAGTCATGGGCACAGTGAAAGTCATGCTTTACTACAGATAAAATATATCTCAGGGATATAGAGTTAGCCCATATTAGGTTAGAACGCTATCAGTGACTTCATCCACCTCCACTTTTTGGATGCCTGAAGTAGACCCATAGTGTACTGAAAATAGAAGACATCTTAGACTGAGAATATAGACAAACCCAGAAAAAAAATAAATTAACTGTCACTTGCCTAACAGAGGAAACAATTCAGGGGACAGTTTTATCCCCTCTCTGATGCTTGTAAAGCCAGACACACAGAATCTGAACTGGAAAACTGAAAACAGTTGTTCCCACCTCTATCTTACAGTAACGATGACCATGGTATTCTATCCATTTTCCAACATGCTGTTCATACAGGCACCTTGCAGTATTTTATTTTGACAAATGCAAGTTAAAGAATAATGTTTGAGGGTGGCTTCCTATTTTATTTTAATAAAGAATTTCTGTTTGAGACAGAGCCATTAAGACCAAGCCCAAAGGATTCAAATGACCGGATTTTTAAACAGGTTTTGCCCAGACTTCAGAAAAAGTGCATTATTTTGACCCACTAACAAAAAGCCTTTCAGGGACACGCTGAACATACTTGTTCTCTGATGTAAATTAGAGCGGATTCAAAGCTACTCTAAATTCCACTTTGTCTGCAGAAGCCAGGGAAATTATGCCTGCCAGAGGCTGCTGCAGTACAGTATACTCTGAGGATGAAGAATAGAGCAGACAGCTAACCTGCTGCCTTTTTTCTGCAAAGGGATTTATCTTACCAGTAGGCAGCCTTAGCTGCCCAATTAGAACGATTTCTAGACTTTTGGCTTTAAAAGGTTGAATATACGTAATTTAGTAGTCTTGTATATGCAAATCTGATCTTGAACAGCACGACAAAAGACTCTATGGTGAGTGTTTTCTTACACAGATCTATAGAACACAGGTTGTTTAAAAGAAGCCAGATCACAGTTAAAAGGACTTGCTTCACCCCAGTCTCAACTCCCCAAACTCTTTTACGAAAACCCTGCCTAGCAGTTGTGGCTCTGTGCAACAGCCCATAGCTCATTCCAGACTCCTGAAGAGAGTCTGTAATAAGACAGAAGAAATGTTTGAAAAGCATTCCTGGGTGGAAAATGACCTGTATAGAGATTGCCACAAGCATTTGGTTATACAGGTTTTGACCACATCTAAAGCGCTTCATAGCAACACCAGAAATTAGGATTTATCTTGATAATACTTTGTAGATGATGAGATAATCTTTTGTAGAAACTTCAAGGTTATTCCAGCTCCACAAATACAAAAGCAGTGACTGAGCAACAAATCAAGTACAGCTTCTGGAGATTCTGCCTGGCTGAATTCCCACAGTAGGGATTAGCTATCAAAATTATGGAGAAGGATATAGGAACTGCATCTTTCTTAGTTTCTGATAGGACCCAATATAGCCCCAAAGAAGCTGGCAGGGGAAAGCCTCTAAAAGGAATTAACTGTGAGCAGTACAGAACTATGACCCAGGATTGTTCTATCTTAATTCACATGGAATACCCTTTTTCAGAAACAGTCCACTTAACTGCACCACATCTACTAGAAAACTCAGCATTGTAGCATTTTTAATCATGTTTAATGGGAAAAGAAGTTTGAGTTCATAGAAACACGACAAGCTTGATTATTTCTACAGAAGAATGTCAATCTTTTCAAAATGCAGTCACCGAAGTGTCCAAACAGCGCTCGCTGTAAAATATGCACGTGCTGCTTGCCATAGCTCACATGCATAATCCAAAATCCCAAACACAATGTGTCAGGCTGAATCCTGAGACTGGTCTATCCTAGCAACCAGAAAGCTCAAGATACAGGCTTGTGAACATTCATTTTCGATTAGCTTCCTATTAACTTATTCAAGTGGAGCAGTATCTTATTGCTCAAATTATTGTGTTGAAATGGCAGTGTTTGTACAGCTCAACCCAAGCCTGATGTATTTTAACACATAGTCTGTATATCCCCCATGCACTTGTTACTGCATCTGTGTTATACGTTGCTGCTAGGAACAGATGAAAAATATTTTTGCACAGGTTTTCTTGCTATTAAAATGAATACAATTTATGACATCATTAGGTTTTGACATCATCTCTTGACAAGGAGCCCGACTGCTGAGGAAATGCTACGCTGCAGCCGTTGTGACTGGGTATGACTGTCCATATATATATTTCCTGCTGGCAAATTACACCCTTCAAACTTGTCAAAGGACAGAAGATACTGCCATTGTTTTGACAGTTTCTGAAGTTATAAGCACTAGATGTCGCAGAGCCCTTGCTGCTTATTTTCAAACTACACTTGGTGGCAAAATACAGACTACTGTCTATTTTTACCACAGATTTTTCACTAAGAAGGAAGGGAGCAAGCCCAGGAGTTGCCTTTGCCTTCAGAACAATGGCATGAACTAAGCTCAGTGGACTGCTGATACATAATGTGAAATATCACACATTGTGCTGGTCAGGAAAAGAGAATTGCCATCACATTCTCACTCCCCCCATTCTCCAGGATCACATTTCCTCCTACATGCTGTTTGATTTTTATTTCTCCACCTTCTTCTCCTGGTGATTATCTCCTGATATTTTTAACTTCTTTTTGTAATAACAATGAAGAAATAACGTAGTAACCTTGGGGAGGACAGTGCAGAGTGGCAGAGAAAGCAGGATGCTTAACCACTACATAACTTACCCATTTTTATCTACATGGTTCTATTACTTTGTGTTATGTATAGCTTCCCATAATGCAAAGTAATGGAGAAAGCATGCACATAATTACTTTTAATGGATTATACTTACATGCCTTCTCTCTAAAATAATAAATTAGGAAAGCTTTTGTGAAGGTCACCTTGTTAATGCAGTAACACAGAGTATGACAGGACCAGCTGCCACCTTTTATTAATATAGAGGGGAACCATAGCTAATGAAACTTGCAGTTCTTGGATAGAGGTCTCACCCAGCGAATAGCCATATTTCTATGCACAGCATGTTTTTGCCAACAGCTCAGACTCACACCTCACACTCTTCAAACACAAGCCTCTAAGGATTGGATTTGGGCAAAAGAACAGAAATCACAAGTGAATTTTCAAAAGGGCTTGTTTTAACATACTGTCTCTAAGAATTTTTACAGGAATTACTGTATGCTGGCATTTTATTTTTCATATGAAAATCAGTAAGTAGTATCCAGGAAATCACAGACTTTAGTTGGAAAATTTAGCCCAAGCTGTGGGCAACAAGAACCTGAAAAAGGAACCTACTTTAAGAATCCAAGCTCCAAATGTTAATGAAAATCTCAGAAACCAAAGGATTTTAGAAATGTATCGTTGCTTTAAAGAATCAGCACTTGGAAAATGTTCCTCTGAGTTGTTTTTAAGACATATTTCTTCATTGATTGGACTTATTTGGGGAAAATACTTCATTTTGTCTGGTCTTCAAAACCAAGAGCAGCTTAAACTGCTCTGCAAAAAGCACCAGATCAGGAAGCTGATTTGTATCCTGAACTTTCTGAGAATTTAACACTCTTTATTGAATACTTTTTTGTTTGTTTGTTTTGTTCTAAATGTAAAAGGCTCATTTCTTTTGTTCAGATTGATCAACTGACAATGCATAGTACTGTATGCTAATAAAAATTATATTAGAGATGATTTTATGTTGAATATTGTCTATGGTAGTCTTAACAGCTTCAGGGAGGTAATTTAAAGAGATATTATTCAAAATATTATATTGATGCATTGCTGAGACAGAAGTTTTAAACTGCACAACTCAGGGCACTTCCAGAGCCAAGGCAGGTTCCCATAGCAACTGTAATTATCTACCCTCACATATGCATTATTGCCTTCTCTTACAAGACAACTGAACAGATAGTTTGGCAGTCTGAACCTCTGCTGGGACATCGCTTTTACTGCATTTCTAACACTGATCTACAATCTGCTACTATGTTCTGAGCTCTTCGTTTTGTTCCCTACGTCAGTTGCGGTTTTTCTTGAAAGTAAGCCTGATTCTGCCCTCACTAATACCAGTATGCTTCAATACCAGTATAATTTCAAGACTGAAACAGTAAAACCACTGTAGTGCAAATCTCACTGAAACACATAACACAGAGAAACACATAAAGCTTGTTAGGTACAAGTTTTGTGAGAACAAACTGTTGCTACCTGGTGATTGGATAAAACCCTTTGTTTATTTCTTTAAAATACCAACAATTTCAAGAACTGCTATTCTGGACACGTAAACTCTTCAGGACCAAACAAGACAAGGGAAAAAATATATTTCTGTTTCTATGTATCTGTTGGTAAAGAAAATTCTCAATAGTAGAGTGAACCAAATACTACAGGAAAGAGAATATTTTACTTTCAGCTTTCCAGAAAGCTGCACTCTGCATATTACAGATCACCATAGAAACCTCAACTAAATACACTTGCATTATTTTTCTTCTAATTTATTCTGAAATAATACACTTCCTTCTGAATTCAAGGAGGGCTGTGATAATTCCTCACACAAGTCAAGAGACTATCAGAAGGATGCCTGGCACAACAAACTGAACTTTTTCTTATTTTTCAGATACATATGTAGAAAAAGCACAAGTAATACAAAAGCAAGCTAACAGAACTTTATACTTTTATATCTTGTAATTGCTAAATTTGGTGAAGAGAAAGTGAATGTTTGGACATTCCTAGAGCATGTGGAGCGAGCAATTCTTTTTCTTGCCAGAAAGACAGAGGCTAGCTGCCTCCAAATCCAAAGAAGACAGTTATGGAGAAAGCTGTGCTAGGAACCATGTCTTCAATGCCCCCTGCCTTCCTTAAAATAAAGCAGACCCTAAACAGGGCACGATGATGACTATGGTATAAAGACCAGATTATTGGATGACCATTGTTCTTTATCCAAAAGTTAAAAATCAGAATTAGGTTTTAGCTGATCTATATACTCCAGATCCTACATATGTAAACAAATAAAACAAAAGATACTGAACTATCTGACTAGGGTACTGTGTACATGAGCTCACCATTGTGAGGCTTCCTTCCTCAGGGAGGTTCGTCCTGCACGCAGAGAAGTCACATTCAACAGGCTGCTCTGTGAGCCAGCACTACTCTCAGGAGCGCCAGAGAACGAGAGCTACTCTCTCGTTCAGCCAGTCTCTCGCCTCTCTGCATTAGGCACTCAGATAATAGCCTCAGGGTATTATCAGTCTTTACTCTGCAGAAGTCTTTTCCAAACCTGGGATAACCTCCACTGTGATAAAACACTCCCCAAACACAGCAGGTACGATTTCAGGTGGGTATTTTGTTTATGGTTTTGGTGGGTTTTTTTAAATACTGTGAAAAATGTATTTCAGGTCAAGTCAGTTCTCTATCTTTTAAGGAGAAGAGTGAAAAATATCATGCTGTCACCATGCCATGTGAAATAAGTCTGCTGTCTTGACTTCTCACAGATATTTGCTGATCACAGAAATATTCACTCTCCCTTTCTCAGTTCCTCTCTTTGTGCATATGCCAAATGCTGGCACGCAGGCTGCCCAAAGGGAATAGTATATCATCTCCAGAAAGTTGTTAACATAAGGCTGAGCATGTACCATGCCATTATTATGACAGCTTGCTCTAAAACAGAAGAGACAAGCAGAACAGGGGAAAAGTGCACAGCTCTTGTTTCTACCACTTATATCTACTGTTTGTTCCTAAATATTAAGTTTACTGTGATCTAGAATACAGACAACTGACAAAGCACAGAGCATTTCAACAATTAAGTTTGCTGTAGCTGATTTTACTCATTTTTATTACTGACAATTAGCAATAACCTTCTGCGCAGGCTTCTGAATGATTAACATGTCACAGAAATGTCTTGTATGACACAAGAATCTCTCAGTTCGTCCCTTCCTCTGAAGAGTGGGATCATTTGGATATGAGTTGCAGAAATGTCCTGTATTGCAAGAAACAGTAAGCTACACCCAAATCCATTCACTTTATGTTGCTTGAAGTGGCCAATCTGGATCAAACACAATTAGCACACTTTGCCATGTCAGTTAGGTTATTTCTTCTGCTTCACTGTAATACCATCTCACAGAAATAGCCTGGAAATATTTGAAAACACATGACTTTTCTACTACTTTAAATATAATATTAATGAATTTTTGTTTCCACTAGCTTCTTGAGTATTCTTTCCCCAGATTGCCCACTGCAGCTTTGAAATAGTCCCTTGCATGTTGCCAGTTCGTTTCACAGCTATACTCTGCTCTTTTCTCCACACTACAGCAATCTCAGTCTCTAGCATTCCCTGCCCTCTCTTTCTTTAAAAGGCCCCAAAGATAAGTTAGTTTTTAATTTCTTTTTTTGCCTCTTGCACAATTGAACTAGAGAACCTATGTTTTATATTCTGTTATTCAATGAAACCAAAAATTGTAATAGCACAGCACTTCTATCAACACTCACATTAATTTTCTACCTTCTGGTATTGATAGTGTTTTTTTAAACTGGGTTGGTACATACACTTGACCTGGTTGAATCAATCTGCCATTTCTTTGCCATTTGCCAAAACCCAGCATTTCTTTGTACCTTTTATAAAGAACAGTAATGCAAGTATTTCCCTGGTTTGGGGACAGAGTGCCTAGTCAAAAGAGCAGAGCCAGTCTTAAAGACAGGGCAGCCAGAAAACCCCTTGTACTGTCATTCAGATGTCTGGCTTAGGTGCGAGAGGGGGCCAGGTCACTTCCCCACAGGAATCATAGAATCGTAGGGGTTGGAAGGGACCTCAAGAGATCATCGGGTCCAACCCCCCTGCCAAAGCAGCTCCCTAGGACATATCACTCAGATAGGTGTCCAGACGGGTCTTGAATATCTCCAGAGAAGGAGACTCCACCACCTCCCTGGGCAGCCTATTCCACTGCTCCGTCACCCTCACTGTGAAAAAGTTCTTCCCCATGTTGGTGTGGAACTTCCTGTGCTCCAACTTGCAGCCATTGCCCCTTGTCCTGTCCCCACAGACCACTGAAAAGGGGCTGGCCAATTCCCCCTGCATCCCCTGCTTAAGAAAATTATAGACTTTAATTAGGTCCCCCCTTAGTCTTCTCAAGGCTGAAGAGTCCCAACTTACTCAGCCTGTCCTCATAGGGGAGATGCTCCAGGCCCCTAATCATCTTCGAATCCAGGTGGGTCATAGAGACAGCTGTCCCTCTGTGGGGGTCCCTACACTTCATACTAGTATTTATTTAGTCATCACTGTCTTGCTCTCTTTTGCGTCCTTGACACAAATATTTCTGTTTTGTTGAGACAGAAAATCAAGGACTACAGCTAGATCTGAATATATTTTACTTAATGAGAATCTTCTTAACTCACACAGAAATCAAACCAGTTTCAAACAAGGTACCTCAGACATTGAGTTCAAAACATTGTACTAATCATTGGCTCTTTGCATTTTTTTGTTAATCTAGTAGTGATATAAAGACAGCAATCAAATAGCAGAGAAAGAGTACAGCCAGATGCCAAAAGGAATCGCTGCAAAAAGAATATATCGAACTAGTAGTATTATATTCTTTCTTCATCCCCCCTGCGTTTTTTTAAAAATCTTATGGATTGTGACTATGAAATTCCTAAATTCTAAAGATTTTTTGGGTTTAAAAAAAATTTAAAAAAAAAAACCAATGATGTGATGAAGGAACCACAAGAACAGACTGGGCCAAATACAATGCTCACATCGACTTCAGCCAGCTTGGCTCCTCAGTGAAGGATACTTTTTCTTCTTGACTGACATGGCCTATACTTATAGCATGTACACAGGTTTTTCTGGTTTTTTGTTTGTGAATCTTCCACTATGAGAAGTTAAATTTGAGGGCTTTCTCCTTTCACTTACTCCAGTACTGAAGAAGTTGACAGATTCATGCTGTGTTTTTATGGTATTACTCAATTCTTACTAATAGAGTTATTTTAACATATGCATACACATCTTCATGAAACACTAACTTCCTTCCTTCAAAAAAACCCCAAATGGTTGCCAGAAAACCCAGGTAAAGAAATTAAATGACTCATCCAGGGCCACATCTGTGCCATCCTTGTCATAAACCAGCTGCTCACACCTACTACCAGAAATTACATTGACCACCACTGACTCCCGACTTCATCAACAGCAAAAGCACTGAGCAAAGAACCACATATGCACTTGTATTTACATAATATTATTTTTTAATATATGGATACAAACTCGTGTGTATATAAATATGCCCTAGTCAATAAGGGGGAAGTCTTGGCTTATGATCAGCAGGGAGGTTGAGAGACCAAGCATAGAGAGGGAATAAATAAAGAGAACACATGTATGGATTTTTTACAAGTGCCAGTGTGACTGAACATTATACCTTCCTTCTGGAAATTGCCATTTGTTTAGTCACTAGCTCTGGGTGCACTATTTTTTGTATTAGTATTATATGAGAGTAAGATCTCACATACTTTCAGTCATAACCTAAAATTATTAATGGGAAAGACAGCTTTTGCAAAACACTTTCCTTTAATTCACATTTTTTTATAATACAGATAACATGTACTTCTCTAGGGTTTTGATTCACATTCAGTGAATTTTCTCAACAGGCTGGTTATCCCTAAGGAATTCATACCAATGTAAACACGGAACTGAAAGAAGAACATTTTCTATCTCAAGGAAATTTTTGTGCCACAGAACATAGTGGTGTTGGAGAATGGCTCGAGGA